>OMLP01015830.1:11531-30080 GCA_900302685.1 Spondyliosoma cantharus
TCCTCGTCCTCCTCCTCCTCCTCCTCCTCCTCAGACCTCACATACCAGCGGTGGCAGCAGGCGCGTCTAAAGAGTCATGTGCCTCGCGTCTGTGTCTCTCAGCTCAGACCCATGACTGCAGCACATGACTAGCTCAGGGCTGGATTACTGCCTGACTAGCATGCTCATACCACCCGGTGCCTGCTGACAGCTGAGCGATACACTGACGCTCACACAGAAAACATCATCCTGCCCCCAAGTAGAGTACCGAAAAACAGTTTGACTGTTTGAGTCTGTGGATTTTATTCTCGACATTTCATTATTAAGGGAGTTTGAAGTAAATAAATAGGAGATATATACGTAGTTTATACTGAATATACAGAAAGTTCTGAGTATATTTTGTTGATATAAGTACATATTGTTTGGATCGAGGTAATCTAATGATTTGGATCTAATGACTTCAGACTTTAGACTTTCTTTTATTGTCATTTGAATTTCACTTTACAGCGCAATGGGAACGAAATTTCGTTTCAAATGGCTCAGACTGTATTCATACAGTGTGTTTGTCTGTTTTTGTTTTGAATTGGGACGCCCTTGATTCGAGTCATTGTTATGTTATAAACAAATGTGTTTGTCATCCTGAGCACGTCGTGTGACTTTTGTATAGTCCACTGAGGCTGCGAGTGCGAGTCTACATGTCTACTTGAAGCACAGTTACAAGTGTATTTCAAGCAAAAAAAAAACATATATTAGTCATATACTATTCTTACATCTAACTTAAAGTACCCTTTCACAAACTAAAAAGTTTAACCAGCACCTCCAGTAAGTCTCCTTATAATACAGTTCACAGTGCGGTTGCAGTACAAATTTAAACTTGGATATACACTAGTTGTGTACTTCAGTAAACTTTTATACACTTAAAATAGGGCCAATTTAGTCCCAAGAAGAATTAAAGTAGTTCACTTGCAAGTATACTCCTAGGACATGGATATTAGTGTACTACTTCATAAACATACTTGAACTGTGCTTATGTAAAATGAATTTATTTAACTCATATCGTGACCTAAATTTCCACATACAGAACATATGATACTGCTCTACTTTTTAACTCTCTGCATACGTTTGGTATGTTTAGTTACTGGTTACTTTCAAGATTGTTCCCAGCATATCTTTAAATTGATTTATCTCATCAGCAATCTGATAAAAAAACTCATTTTTATTAAAATAATTTGAAATATGTTGAATCTTTGTTTTATCTGATAATCGCCACCTATACTTTTACTTTTAATACTTAATTGCATAAAATATCTGATACTTTTACTTAAGTTCTATTTGCATGAGTGACTTTTACTTTTACAAAGTAATATTTTATCTCAGTATCTTTAAGTCTCAAGTTTTACACAACCTTTTGGTACTTTTGGTACACCGAAGTCCTGAAAACGTGTTTTTGTTATCTTGTTGTACATGACAAAAACTTTCGGGACCTGGGAGGATCATAATATACCACTTTGAAAGGGCTGATTTTGTATAGTAAGCGACGCATTTAACACTTAAAGTGCATTTTGCAGGTAATACTTAGGTACTTTAAGTAGAAATTCAAAATGCATGACTTTTACTTGTAACAGTATTTTTACGCCGTGGTTTTGTTACTGAAGTAAATCAACTGAACACTTTTCCCACTCCTGCTCAGAAAGAAGAAATGGCTCGTGCTCGTATAACCAATTTAACCATCTTGTAATCACCCACTTAGTGCTTTGAGTGAAAGGTTGCAGCGATCTACCAAATCACAGTGTGACACGTTTTGCTCAAATGGAAAAAAATAACCTGACTCGCTTACTAATACTATGTCCATAAGCTGCGATCCAGCCAAAGAACAGGATGTGAACATGATGTTACAAAAGTAGCTCGGGTCTCGTTCACCTCAGCTGCATTCAACACGCAGTTCGGGTGGAAATCTAGAAACTCTGGAGGACATCAGTTGACATCCATTACGCTGCCCATGACAACCATTGTGTTTCTTTTCATAACACAAACTTGAACTGTAGAGACAATCTGCTGCAGACAAACATAGACGTCTTGCATCTGTTGCTCTGCATCTGACGGTAAAACAACTTGGAGCAAATTCATCCTTTCAATTAAAGGTTTAGGTCGCAAAAACTCCTCTAAGATGTCACGCTCTGTCCGAAACAAGCGGCTCTTGTTCAGACACTCACAAATCCCACAGAGTGGAGAGAGGTCAAATACGAACCGGTGAGCCAAACCTAGTCTGTAACTCCCTCAGAGACTTATTATGAGGAAACATTCGGTTGCATTTCGTTAACCAAGCTTATAAAACCGAGAGCGCGGGATGTTTTTCACAAAGGGAAGTTTTATTGGCACGAATTCGATGACAAATTAGGGAAACGATTATCTAAAATTGGATGTTCGCTCATTCGGAGTTTGCCTCATTTTAGTAAGGTTACATTTGATCTAATAACATTTACTGCCAAAACTGTGATAACCAAAGCAGTAATGGGAGAACCTCAGTGGAAATAAGCACATATTACCACATCTTTGTGAGCTAGATTGTGAGCTGTTTCTTTATTTGCTGTTTAAAATGTACAGTTTTTTACGCATTGCTACAGATAAATGCAGTTGATACTCAAGTGGGAAACAATCTATTCCCCCCCTCACGTCTCTAAGTGATATTATTGATGGCAAATGGATCTCTGTCCAATTTTCTCCCAAGAACACGGGAAGAAAAAGTAATATCCTTCATCCATTTACTCAACAATGGAGACGCGAAATCAGATAGAATTGGTGCCAGGCTGCCAGCCTTCATTTTTCTCGAGACATTTTGTGCCCATTGGCCGACAGAACTGCAAAGAAATTCAAATGTAGTCATCATCTATCCCCCGATAATGCAGAGAAAAACATTTCTGGAACTTCACGGTGAGGCAGCGTTGCAACAACTGTGGCTCCATACAACTCATCCCACTTAATACAAGTCCTTGTACACTGTAAGCCCTGAGATCTCACATTTATTTAAAAAAGATGATATTTACGCCTTCGATGAGCAGTCGTGGTCATGGACCCATCTCAGCTAAAAAGCTACAGATGATTTCGGCTTTTTAAAGGGTCTAAATGTCGTCTTTCCAACTCAATTTGGCAGCCCGGGGCTCCCGTTGAATTGTATTACACAGGACGAGCTGTATGGAGCCATTTTGAGTTGAGTTTATTTTGGGTTGGAGACACTGGAGACACACAAGGGTTTCAAAGAATGCTGCAACTCTGTTTTTGCTGTGACGCTCCAGAAAAGTTTGTGGACTAGACTGCGAACCTTCAGCTGACTTCCCATCGGGCAGATAGTGACTGAACTTTCACTTCAGGGTGAAACTTCCCAAGTTTGTTTGATTAAACGAATAATCAATTTATTAGTGAGCTTTAGAGGTGACGTTCTTGGTATTCATGCGAAGCGAAGCCAACTTAACCGTCTCTATACTGATGTGAGAGGGGTGTCAATCCTCTCGGCAAGGAAAAGTCGGCTGTTCCACCCGCCAGTACAAGTCACACGCCATCAGAATGTGTTATGCGAGTTTGTCAGCTGCAAAATACCTGCAAGGCCGCTATTAACGCTTAAACTCTCGAAAGAAATAACAAACGAAATCCTTCATTATGCACATTGAAAACATGCAGAAATAAGCATTTAACAAACACAAATGCAGCAAGAGTGTGTGTGTGTGTGTGTGTGTGTGTGTGTGTGTGTGTGTGTGTGTGTGCAAGGGCTGTATTACACACCTGTGAGGAGAGCGTGGTAGTGCAGGCCTCTTTCCTTGTCCCGATGCGAGCACACGTCGAACAGGTAGGCCTTGATGGGCCCGTCGATGAAGTCTGCGGCGAAGTCGAACAGCACGACGCCGAACATCACCACCACTATGGCCCAGATACTCTTCAGCGACCTGTCAGTGACCAGCGCTGCAACGGGACAACACATCTCATCACTCAGCGAGCACGTGACTTTATCGCGACGCCTCCCCGTCGTTAATTATCTTTTTTACTGAACTTGTGAGGTGTTTCATCTGCTAATTCAATTTGTCGCCTCGCAAGGAACGGAAAAGGCGATGAGAGGCATTTTACCAAGAAAACCAATCATGTCGGACAGGTAACAATTATATCGTAAAACCTGGCTGGTGCAGTCTTGCTCCGTCTCAGAGAGTAATGAAGGGTGATAACAAAATAACACGAGCAAAACGACTTCGAACAAAATTAGAACATAAATTTAATGATCCTTTTAAGACATATGAGCGTTTGCAGAGGCGGGAACAGCAGAAAAGGTCCTTCAAAACTTCAGAATAGATCACATTAAAAGATCGTTTTAAAAGACATTGTTTAAACCCTTTACTTTACGTTGGCAGGCACAAGCTCGACCGGGCGACCACGGCGAAAACAATGTCTTTTCGAAGGGGTCCCTCAGGAGACTCAGAACACATCAGGCAAGCTGCATGGAGCCATTTTATGTTTTTCTTGGTTGTTTTTTTACGTTTTAAAACAAGTCCCCGTCTAAGTCAGTTATTAAGGAGAATGCTGCCACGCTGTTTGGCTGTGAAGCTCCTGGAAATGTTTGGCCCGACAACAAGAATTTCCCCTGACTTTCCATCGGCTGAAAAGATAATGACTCAATTTTCATTTTGGGTGAACGCATCCTCCAACAGATCGTGAGACCTCTCTGCTGCTCTGCGCTCAGTTGTACATGGCGGCTGAACAGACCCTCCTCTGCCTGTTCAAACAATGACCCGATTTAAAACCGGAGGGGAAACACGCGAAGCTGTTGGTCCTTGGATGAGGGCTTTTACAACAATGCAAACGTTATGTCACACGATTCCCCCGCGGCATCCACTACAACCCTGAGAACACGGGAAGGTAATCGGCTTACCCAGCGTACGTCAGAAGAAAGAAATACTTTACAGCGTTTACGACGATTACAGCAAAGCCCGGAGCTTTTTCATGAAGAACTTTTGTATAATTTACAGCCTGTAGCTGAAAAAAACAGCGCTAGCAACGCCTTGTGTTACTAGTTCTCCTGTATAATTGTATGGTTTCATGATTAAATAAACCTTCTGAACCTCCCGGAACAAACTCCCTCAAACTTCACGGGAACACAGAGTGAGCGCTAAAATGTGCAGAGACACTGCCAAAAATATGGTTTGACACTGTTCAGTGTCCTTCATAATGATTACTCCAATTATCCTCCAACAGAGGGGTGTGAGTGAGGTATTCATAGTGTTTCAAGCTCCATCATTAAAAGTTTTCACTGAATTGTCACTAGAAAATGATCGCTGAATATGGCCACAACCTCTCACTGATCCGGCGAAGCTGCTCGGTGAGTAACAATGCGGCCGACTCAAAGTGTTTCTAACTCAAATCCCTTTGAGATTCTCTTGTGCAGAGATCTTCTCGTGATGCAGCCCGGAGCCCGACGAATCCTCACCAAACGGTTTCAAATCTTATCAGCGGTTCCCAACATCAAACCTGCAGTTCTCTCACTCATATGCCTCGTCATCCGTCTGTGCCAGCGGGCATCTGCTCACGACTGCCCTAACAAGACATACATTCACCCTCAGTCACAAGTTAAAAGTGTGAGCATAAGAGCGTTTCAGGACGCCCACACATTTAACACGTTAAATCTGTCACTTTCTCCCCCCCCCCCCCCGAGATCTGCCAGCGAGAAGATTGTGATAAACTTGAAAGCCTGAGTGTGAAAGTCCAAAGAGATGAGAGGGAAGCTTGACAGCACAAAATAAAAAAAAGTTAGGATCGTTGCATCAGTGTGAGCATAATCCGATTAAAAATGGCAGAAAAAAGTTGTTCTTCAAGGGGCAGCAAAGCCGGTTAGTGCTCAAATACTGACGGAAACATGAAGACCTTAAATCTTTGTCTTGCATCGTCATAATTATCCTTCTGCATATTCCCAAACGTCAAAATGAGACCACGGTGATGTCAGATTTCGACACAACTGCTACAAGTAAACCTCTAAAAGAACTGATCATTCACTCCCCTTTACCCCTCTGAATCGAAGGTAAAAACACACCTGTACCTCCCCCCTCTCGTTCTCTGTTTCACTCACCTGAGACGACAGCATCCCCGTTCAGGAACAAGGTGATTCCCAGCAGCATGAGGATGCCCAGGGCCAGGATGTAAGGCCTCCGCCGGCCCCACGACGAGCGGCAGTAGTCGCTGGCCGAGCCGATGATGGGCTGCAGCAGGAAGCCCAGGATGGGGCTGATCAGCCACACCAAGCTGTACAGGCTGCGAGGAAGACCCACGCTCAGGAGCACGGGCGTGACGAACGCTGCCTCCACGGCGTAGCAGAATTCCCTTCCGAACATGACCAGGCCGTGGAGGATGAGGCGCCCCCGAGAGCGCCTAGGGGGCTCCACGGCTCCGAACACAGCACTGTCCACACTGTCCATGTAGTCCCCTTTGGAGTAGTCTGTTGCGTACTGGTGCAAAGAAGTGTCGATGTGTTTGCCAGGCTCCGGGACCCGGCAGGCCTGGGGCCTCACAGACTGGTCCTCTGATAGAAGGGTCATGGCTGACAGAGAGAGGGGGAAGAGGGAGAAAAGGGAGAAGGAACAAGGGAGAGAAGAAGAGATTTTAGGTGCAACAGACAGAGAGTGTGGTAATGTTTGTCCGCCAGGTGATGGATAAACGGCCAAATGCCCAATCCTCGCTGTGGTGCTCAGCCTGAGCTAATCCTCCTCTCTACTGCATAGCTGAGCAATGAGTCCAAGATCCAAACAGCTTTACTTTACATGTGAGGGTCTGCCGGCTGGTCTGAGCCGAGCTGAGAGGAACTCAATGAAGAGGAGAGCGAGAGGGGAGGAGAGACAGAAGTGGGTGTATTTAAGAGATTACCGAATGTTTCTTCCCCTTCTTCAGTCTTCAAAGCACTGTAGTAAAAGCCCCGGGGCAATTCATGGGAGTTCGAGAGTGAGTGAGTGTGTGTGTGTGATATGGTAAATTTATTCCACTGTTTCCACAATTACTAATGATTAGCCACTAGTACAGTATCTATTTGTTGGCCACTGTTCTTTCAGACGGGAGGTGGATGCCACCTGACTTAATTCGTTCACTGGCGCATTTAAAGATAATTTCAAAAGTGAGGAAGCCAATTTGTGTATTTATTATGTAAATGGGAAAAGTTTAAGAGAAGGTTAGGAAAACATATTCAAATGAGCCATTTGAAAATGTCATTCCACCTTTACAGCGTGAGAATTAAATCACTTAATTTAATTTGTGACCTTTTTGTAAAAATGGATCCTGTATTAAAAGTTCTCAAAAATGTATTATGCCTCTCTCTCTATAATGAATCCCACAGCTCTCTTCTTCCATTTCATCCACAATTTAATTTGTATTTCAATCACAGTTTTTGAAGCCATGCTAGCAGTCTGGCTCTGACGACGCCTGTCCATCAGTCCAGACTGAAAATCTCATCAACTGTTGGATGGTTGCTATGAAATTTGTTCCAGACATTCATGTTCTCATCAGTATAAATTCAATTTGCTTTGGATATCCCCCTGACTTTTTATATCTTAATTTAGTCATCAGGTTAGTTTCAATTTGTCCTGAACTACTGACATTACCATTCGCCTCAGATGTCAATGAAAGCATGTTAGCATTCTGAGGTTAGCATTTAGCTCAAAGTACTGCATTCTAGCACAAGAACAGCCGCACAGACCTGCTAGCAAGGCTACATACTCTTGTTTAAAGCTAGGACAGGCAGCATGTTATGTTTTATTTATAGACAAATGTCTGTCCACCGAACCCACGTACTTGCCTACCATGACTGGAGTCTTCCACAAGGCTAGCAGATGTATTGCTAAAGCGATTAGCAAGCTATTGGTAGAAGAATGGCAGTGAAAGTGCAGTGATTTGTTTTAATACTTCTATACTAGCTTGACAACAAGGAGAACTAACAATAGCGTGTTTTCTAGGCTAGTTGAATAAGGTTAGTACCTAGCTAACTCACAAAGCACGCAGCCCAAAAAGCCACTGCGGCAGCTCACGTTAGCACAAAGCACACAGCCCCTTAGCCAAGCTAACTCTGTTAGTACAAAGCACACACCCACAGCAGTAAAGGGTAACTGCTGCGCCTATATACTTACATGATTGTGGTATTTATCAGCGTTTATCAGCTTTTTGAATCTAGTGAACAAGTGTCTAACATCTCCCTGCTGGGTTGGACTTTTTCTGTTGGAAAGTTTCAAAATTCCTCTTTCTGGTTTCTACAGTTTTGCAGAACTGCTTTGACATTATTTCAAAGAGGTCTATGTACTGTTTTGCAGCATTATTTACTAAAGTTAAAACGCTAACTAGCTGGCCCAGTGACTGTAAACCTCTCTCCCAGTGGTCCAACGTTTCTGTGCGAGCGACGTAAACACGAGCACAGCTAACTGAGCGAACAACTCTGTCTTGCATCGATCGGACTCTTCAGGGCTCAGAAAGGCTGAGCCGAGTTGTCTTTGCTCATCGGCTCTCGCTGTTCATTGAATGTGTCACTGGATCATTGTGCGCTTCTTCCTTTCCTTTTGAATCGTGGAAGTTGGATGATGCAGATACGTAAATGCCTTTGAGCGATGAGGATGCATTGATGTGATGATGATGATGTATTGATGTGACACAGTGGGTTTCCACTTCAACTTGCGAACAGCCTGCACTGTAAATAAAATGTTTTCTTTCCTACTTTGTCTTCTTTCTTTATTCTCAGGGACATGTTTCGACCGTTGTTTCATGGTGAGTTTCCTTGAAAAAGGTCAGGTTCAGGTCAGGTGTTTCTTTCTTCTCAGAATCCAAAGTCCAGCCCCGCGAACCATCACAAGAATCACAAGGACACCATTAGGACTCAATCACACACAACAGATTCACTGTGTGTGTGTGTGTGCCTGCCACAATTAAGACATTAAGCACCCATTCTCTGTCCATCTCTTCACTTCACTTCAAGTCTATATTATGTTGACCTTCAAACCTTTCAGCTCTATTCTTTCCAGTGTTGTGGCCTATTTTCTTGCAGCGGGCTGAATGATTTTTTTCTGCATCCATATCTGAATGAAAACCGCTGGATTAAACTCAAAAATCAATGCCGAGCTGTGTGACAGGACGGCCCGGAGTGATGTGCCACTTTCCAGAAACCGTCATGTAACAGGTATTGTAACGACTGCAGTCCAACTATACATAAAACAGATTGGTCCAGAAGGAAACGACAGTCCTGAGCAGTCTCCAGAAATAGAAATTAAGTACATTTACTCAAGAGTAGTTAGGTACCCATCTTAAGATGGACATACAAGACTTTAAAATCCACTACAGCTATACTCACATTCAAAAAAACCTTTTAGCTTAAAGATTAACCAGCTCTTCACAAATATTCATCTTGTGGCCCCGCTGTGGCAGCATGTTTAGCGTCCTTGAGCAAGATACTAGACCACAAATAGCTGAGTGCAGATTTAAAGAGGGGCACTATGCTTTGTATCCCTCAGGATGAGCAGGTGGGCACCTTGCCTTGCAGCTTCTTCTTTGTATTGCAATGGATGAATGTGGAATTAGTTGTAAAGTGCTTTGAGTAGTATAAGTGGAAGTCAATTTATCATCTACTGACAGGAAGTGGCTACTCAGAGAACCTTGTTATGTTTCAAATGACTCGGAGTACACAGCATTTCCACCAAACGTGGTTTGATTTGAAAAGCTAGAAGGAAAATTATCAAAGATTTCACAAAAGAGGCAAAAGTTTCCCCTCTTCTTTCCTCCCTGATTAGTGACTTTACGACCCCTTTGGTTCCGGAGCAACCCTCAGGCTGAAACCTGCTCGACTCCTGAGCTGTGCCGCAACAGACCTTTTTACAAATATGTCCTAGAAAAAAATGTGAAAACAGAGGGGATATAAAAAATATACACTCGCATTCATACGCAGTCAGTACTCACACACACTGAGGTAGACAATTGCAGACAGTGTAAAGCGTGTGCAAAAAGGCAACAGGTTTGCATTTATTATTATCAGCTGAAATAGTAGAATGCTGTCCTGTCCAAATGCCAAATCTCACGGCAATCCATCGCACAGCTGTTGAGATAATTCAGTCTGAATCAACAGAGACCACACGGAGAGCCCTCATCACCATCCAGCTGCTGGCGTGACGGAAGATATCACAGCGTCCTATTTTACAAACATTACCGAAGCAGTCCTCGAAAGCCCACTCATCTTTTTTCCCTCCCCGAGAGACACGTTCCGAATTTTTGTCCCTGTGTGTTAAAAACTGTTCAATTATGGAAAGAGGAGAAAGTCAGTCTGCTCTGACATATCCAGCCGTAAAAGCTGCCCCTTGGTGTCTTACTGAAGGTTATCTCCACATCCTTCATGTCCCCATTGTTTGATAAGGGGAGCAGTTCAAGCAATCTGTCCATTCATCCGTCAAGTCATTTGTAACTCTGACAACAGCTTTTGATGGCAAGCTGAAAAATGGATTAGTTCAGCTCCCCGAAAGCTTCCCAGTTGTACGCTTAAAACGGAGACTCTTTAAACTCGAATCAATCAAGCAATGCCCGATCACGTCAGTGTATTCATGAATAACATTCATTTTTGAGAGGTTAAGGTCTGCCGTGGCAACTGACTCGAATACCGAAACTGCTCAAGATTTACAGCTGGGAAGAGAAATGACATAAACAGTTTGTGTCAAAGATGTAAAGTAATACAATACAGTATTAATAGCAGGTCAGTGCACAAAAGATCCAAGGTCAAGTGTGTAGGATTTAGTGGGATTTAGCTGCTAAAGGAGCCAAAAATGCTCTCAAGAGTCCCTCTCCAGAGCCAGTCTTTGGTTTGTCCCTTTGACTGTATAAATGGACAGACATCACCCAGAGGTCTCTGAAAACAGGCGAAGGGATGCAGTGCAGGTGAAGCTAAAAGAAGAAGTCTCTTCTCTGTGCTTTCATTAAATGAATCCACAAGAGTGAAAAATAAGCTCTGTGCTCTCCTCGGTTCCTGGTGTTTATTCCTCCAGAAGCTGGAGGTTCTTTCCCATCTCCACCAGCTGTCGCTGCTGCTTAAAGTTAACACGGTTGCTTGTTTATCCAGAACACCACCGCCTGTCTCTCCGCTCCGGACTTTTAGTCCAATTAACTGCACGGAAAGACAGATTACCTGATATTCACATTAAAAACTCTCCAAAAGGTTCTCGACACCACAAAGACGGTCCAGTGGTGAAGATCAGTGACTGGAATTAGTTGAGGGGAGGCCGAGCAGACAGCTCAAAGTAAAATAAAAAAATCCCCCCCTGTTTTGGAGCCAGCCTCAAGTGGCCATTCGAGGAACTGCAGTTTCTGGCACTTCTGTGTTGGCTTCATTTTTTTAACAACTTTGTTTGTCCGTTCTGGGCGACTGTAGCAACAAAAGAAAAGAAAAAGAAGATGTAATAGTTCTTATTTCCAGGTGACGGTACACTGATACATAAGTATGAATATTATGACATTTCTGCTCCTAAATCCTCCAAAAAAAAATGCACACTGGACCTTTAAGGTTAGTTGACAGCCGTGGACAGGATTCAAAAGATAATTTATCCTCATTTTTCTGTCCATCAATTTGATTGACAGTGGTCCCAAAAGGAAAACTACTTGAAGAAGACACGTTTTGGAAGCGTGTACGGTCTACCTGAGGATGACAGGTCATATTCTTTGTTAAGGACATGAATAAAAAGGCACAATTTTAAATAATAAGGGATTTTCTTGCATCTCATTAAAAGGGGAGGTTGAAGGCAAGGTGACACATTTCGATGAGCCGTAAAGGTCTAAAAGTAAAAGTAGAGCGATCTGCGTGAATCTTTTAGAAAGGATCATTTTGCTCCACTCCACATCATGCCCCTGTGATTAAATATTGTTTTAATGAGACAGGAAAATAAATCTATAATCAGACCTCCACCCAAAGATGGAGAAGCCGGTTTGACTGGCTGGTTTACTCCCATGTGCAGGGCGAGTTCCTGCCCTCACGTCCGATCAGATACTCTTTGTAAAAAATGGTCAACTCACTTTAGACATGCATGCTTTAGAAAAGGGCACGCTACTAACACAACACGACTGACCTTTTAGAGGACGGTCGGCAAAATTTCAACGTCACGTTCAGTCGACCAATCAGCAGCCAGACAGGAAGACGAATGAGTTGAGAACGTGTTTCAAACAAACACTCACTAATCCCACTGGTTCCTCCGAGGAACTCTTTTTTTCCTCTGTTTTTTGTGCAAAACAATTTAATTGTGTTTACCTGAATTTTTTGAGAGCAGAGGCAGATATTGGCTTTGGATGGTAAAGTTAACTACATAAATAGTGTTGTTATGACATACAAAATAGCATGTGTCATCAAACGGCCTCGTGAGCTTCATCTTCTTTCCAATTAAATTCGTTGGCAACGTTGGGTGATGTTTTCCCTCCAGCACAACCCTGAAGTCGTCTCTGGGTAAAATGTCTTGACAACATCAGGCATGAAATGTGTGCAGATATTCACATCCCCCTGCAAAACCCCCAAACCCTTAGCAGGTGCATTTATCTAATCTCCAGTCTGAAATTGCTCATTGCACTTATTATAAGACTCAATTACCTGGAAAGTGAGACGGTAAATGGACTTTTGCATTTCTACAGCGCATTTCCAGACCACTGACCGGCCAAAGCACTTAAGAACACTTGTCACGTTGACCCGGTCACACACACACATTCATACATTGATGGCAGGGGCGACCAACTTGCTCATCAGGAGCAATCTAGGGTTCAGCTCAAGGACACTTTGACATGCAGCCGGGAGAGCCGGGGATTCGAGCCAGCGACCTTCTAATTGTTGGACGACCCTCTTTACCTCCTGAGCGACAGCTGCCCCTTAAGAGATAAACGATAGATTCGTTTGTAGGCAGTCTCCACTGGTTCCATTTGGCAGATATATTTATTTTACTTATTACAAAATAAAAACACCTCATTTCAGAAATTTTTTTTCCAGTGGTGACCTCTGAACTTTTCATCTCGCACCACCCATCAGGTCAAAATGTGCAGCAATGCTTTGATTTATGTCTAACTTCTTGCAGAACTGCTGTCATTGTCATTGTCATTTTGAGCATTGTAGCATCACGACATTAGCATTTAGCTCGTAGCTGCAGTCTAAACTCTTGTCGGCCTCAGTCCTCCTCAGAGAGGAAATCAGAAGGCATCCTGGGATTTTAGAGTGTTTTGAGTGATCGTACCTCCAGTAGCTTTCAACCACTTGTCTTGAAAGGAGGCAAACAATTAGTCTGGAGGACTTTTCATCATGATCAAAAGTGTTCAAAGAGACCATCGTTGACTTCTACTGTAATTACTCAAATGGACTGGCCAGATATTCATAATGCAACGATCCACCCTCCCCCCCCAAAACCACTTGTCCCGATGGTCGAGTTCTCGACTAAACCATGAAATCACAAGGGCTCTTTTGTGGAGCTAATCAAGTGACGATGCATGTGATCCCTGGGGAAGAATACTGATCAGAGGGAGAAAGGTGGGAGCAGTCAGGAAGGAGGCAGCGCAAAGAAAAAGGTCATCTCTGCCTCCTGAATGCCAGCCAGGAAACATTCATAAGAGAGTAAAAAGACAAGTGCGATTCGCTCTCTCAGCTCGCTCTCGGAGTGCACACGACACACGCACACACACACACATACACGTGAGGACGATTCACATGAGCCATCAACTGGTAGACTCAAAGTGTGTTTATGATCCTCCTGTCACAGACGAACTATTAGTCGATGAAATAGAAAATCCATCAGCAACATTTGCGTTTTAAGTTTTGTATGCTTTACTTTGTCACATATGATGGTAAACTGAATATGTGGTTTTAAGACTGACGGTCTGATACGACACAAGGAATTTGTGTGTGATCTAAATTATATTTAGTTTATGACTCGCAGTGTGGAGGAGAAAAAAAAAGTTCTTCATTCTGCTGTTGCTAAATTTACATTTACATTAAAATGCATTGCCATAATTACACACAACAAACTATAATCCAAATGCTTATGACACAATATCTGGTGACACTTTGGAGCTTAAAGATCCAAAAATATTTTTACTGTCTCCTCCAAGTGGTTACTGAATACCTGCTGCTCAATGGAGGTTGAATAGCTCAGATTTACGGTGTTTGAAGCTTGCACTAATCTCATACTATATTCACAGTGAGTTGGCCTGTGTTTGGCCTTGCAGGGTGAGAGTCAGATGTTCGGAGTCACACAGACATTCCTCACATACATGCGTGCATGCCTTAAGGTTTTACAGCCTACTACTGGGACCCACAGATGAAGTCGTCCATTGTGGATTTCAAAATTGACTCTGAACTTCCCCAGAATTCCCCAGTTTTCACACGCAAAGACCCCGCATTGAGCTACTGCTGGTCAGGGTGACAGACCCCCCACTGACCAGATAGTGAAAGCTCCAGCTCCTCTCTTTGTTCTCGCTCTTCTCCATCATTTTCCCTGGATTCTTCTGGGCCCAACAGCTGCTGAGAGCTGCCAGCCGCATTTCACACAGGCCCAAAGAACTCCTCCTCACAACTCCACAATCTGGGGAACATGAAGCGAGTCAGCACCGAGCTGCTATCCCTGCAAAAGGAGCGACCAGTTTCCTCCGTCTGCTGCCTTTCAATAGACCTCGCAAAGACTTGTGGTCCTTCAGCCTGGACCGGGTGTGATATCAGTGAGCTAATGGTGTGAGCACCACCATTGTTTCTCTGTTCTCTCTTATCAAAGAAACCAGTGGTGATCCATCATCTTGGACAGAAGTCCAATCCTCATCGGCCATGTTGTAGTGCCCCTTTCAATCAGCCATTGTGTTTGTAGTCTTCCTTTGTCCATGCCGTGTGGCATTTACATTGGTAAAGTTAACTACACTTTAGCGGCACTTTGAACCCTAGCCACCATTTTGCTTTTATTCTTACACACACACACACACACACACACCTGTGTATAGTACACGTTAGTTAGATTGTGTGTTTTTAATTTGTGTTAAATAAAAGACTTTTGAACCTACATGCTGTCTATCTAATGTTATACAAGAGTGACTGTTGCCAACCTCTTCTCTACTCCAAAATCCCTCGACCATTGACAGCTATTATGGTAATCTGTGTTGCAGTTATTAATCAATTATTAATCAGAGTTACAAACTGACAGTTTAGTACCTTTTTAACAAATTGTTCTTTTCCCGTATTCAAGAGAGGTGGTCATCTAATGTAAATTGGATCTTACTATTTATCAGAATTTTATAATCATCCCCGATAATAATTAGCCACATTTCTTTGCACTACTACATTGTTGAAGTTCTGAAAGACGGCTGAGTGCACAAAGCTGCAGACTGCCTTAATGTCCAATAGAGGTAAAAGCTAGAGGCTCTTTCAGTGAACAGTGAAAAGATGGACACTGCACACCGGGAGCGGGTTTCTGAAAGTCCATTAAGACCACAACAGCATCTGCGGGTTGCTAAGAGACAAGCAAATGGCTGATGACCAAGCTGTGAATCAAAAAGGCGGAAAACAAGAGTACATGCACACAAAACGCCCTAAATAACCCAGCTCTGAGTTTCAGCAACGCTCAACCGACAAAGCTCAAAAGAGGGATAGCAAGGCAGTGCGCACAGTTCAAGACTGCGTTTCAACGTGTTTGTGGTGACACAACTGGGTGGTTTTAAAGAGACGTCGGGACAATTATCAGCCGTGTGCTGTGACCGAAACAGGTATTATAGGTCAGAACAGCCCTAACCAAGTGGATTTTGTGCCTAAACCTAACCAGATCATCATCATTCATATTCATTTAAGCAACAAACCAAGAAAGCATAGCTTGGCTTAACTTAAAGAAGTAGTTTGACATACTTGCTTTCTTGCCAAGTTCAATTTACCATAGGGATAACAATTACAAAATGATTTTTGAATATTCGTTAAATTAGGCAGGTTTGAATTATTCATGTGACTGTTTATGTCTGAAAAAAACATATTCTCTATTGTTTGAAATAATGCAATACCATCAGCTAAGGCATTATTACAGGCCTTGATAGAATCACTTATTATTACCAAGCTTACCATAAGCCTGTGTGGCTTTTTGTGACAGTGCAGACAAACAGCAGTTCTTCCAATAATTGACGAATACTTCCCGGTGTCCATGAAATAGCTCTTTTGCTTGAAATGCCCACAATGAGTTGGTTAGCTTAGCAGAAATAGTTCCTCCAGCACATTCTATGATATAACTTATAAAACCCAGAAATAAGTTCGCATTTTGGCACTTCGGGGAGTTTTGAATGCGAGACGCCTGAAATAAGATCTGCAGTTAACACAAGCTTAAGATACGATTGTTTAGTCTGCTGAATTACAAACATTGCAATTTTTCAGAGCGCAAACTAACATTCCTAAAAGTTTTTTTTTGCCTGACCACAACAAAATATTTGAGAAGCTGGAAAGAGTAAATATTTGTCTGACTACCGTTGATCAATATCGTTGCCAAGTCATTTTTGTTCAATCACATTCTTTCATTGAACACAAAGGTAGTTGTGGAAGGACGCGCTTTCAACAGGTCTAATTAGGCCTCAAGGAGACACAATGCTTTTGATGAGAAACTGTATTTATAGTGACGTGTATTCATTCCTGTCAAGTAACCGTTAAAAACAATGACCGCACAAGAAAAGGCTGTTGTAGTGAATCCCGGCGAATTCTCTGTTTCAAGGAAATGACTTTGAAAAGACATGTTGGTGCTTTTTTCCATCATTTCAGGGAGAGAGATCTCTAAAACCTTGGCAACGCTGAGACCAAAACTACCTGCAGTGTTCGGCACCAGCGGGAGGGAGTGAGAAAAAGTTGCCTTTTGATGTGAGATTTTTTTTGAATAACACGACATTTTCACCTCTCTGTTGCTCCAACATTGAAATTAGAGTAACATGTGCACTCTGTATTCACATCGGTTTATTTACTATGCCAAAAAATCCCTTTCATCAAAATTCTTGATGCTGACTTTACACAGCTTAAAACGAATTGTCTCATGACAACAGGCACAATGGACTAAACCGATAATCTGTATCCTATTACCTAAAATCCAAAAGGTTTATTGTTCAGCTACAAAGTCAGTTCAAAGTCATTTTAACTGTCACTTTTGTGTCGTAACGCTGCCTCCACTCCTTCCTGTGTTCATAGCTGGATAAGAGACAGTATCAATCCAACATTTCATGCACAGGAACAGATTCAGTCAACTTTTTATACAGCTCAGGTTTTAAATTTACATGCATCTCCTGCAGCGATGGTTAATCTGGTATTAACAGAACTTCATTAATCGCATCGCTGCTCTGGAACTCCGGTAAAGGTGTTACAAACAGGAGAAAAACTTTCAGTTATACTTTTAAGGTCATTAATTACAGTCAATCATCTTGCTAGAGAGAGCCTGAGCTATGAATCATTCAAACCTTCTGCAGCACCACCGAGCTGCAGTGAGGCGACGGAAAAACCTCTGCACAGGGTGACACCGACTGAATAAATCACAATGTGAAAGATGTTTCAGGTGAGTAAACAAATTAAGAAATCCCCAACGTTTTCTTCTTTTTAGTAATCAAAAGATTCTTTTACATCTTGTATTTACATAATCATCAGTACGGCTGCAATATTCATTAAATATACAATTACACATTAGTTTGATGTTTCTCAGATAAATTACTGTAACCTTGTGATTTACGTGTACCACTTTCAGTACGCAGCTTTTGTACGTTCAACATGTCCCACAAAACAGCTGGTCACACCATATTTGGCTGCTGGAGACGATTCACTGTCCTTCAGTGTGTTATTGTCCATTGCCTTTGAGACGTCTTTCTCTCTGCTCTGACATCTCTCTGCATCGGCTCAAGTCTCCGACGTATCAAAGTCACTTGGGAAAGCATACAAATGCCCGTTTTTACTGACGACTGATGTTAAATGAATACTAAATGTTGTATTTAATTTGTCTTTTTCTTGAGATATACACAGCAGCACAATAAGTGAGTGGGAAGAAAAAAGCTGCACCTTTTGTGTCCTGCTGTCTTTGTTCACCTGTCCTGTTACACAACTTCATGATTCTGTTGTTAGGCAAGGCGTAATAATCTGAATAAAAATGCCTCAATCTAATGAGACTAATGAGACAGACCGACTGGTTGCATCCATAGGAACAAAATCATAGCTGCAGCAAAACAGAACCGGTCTGTGGCCGATGCAGCTTTTAAGGATTGTTGAACAACTCGATGGTCAAAAGGCTCGAAATGAGCGTTTGATGAACAAAGCCGGAATCCACCGAACCAGAAATGCAAATGTTGTTTTCAGGACACGATGTGAGTCCATTTTAAACTGAATTAACAGGCAGAGTAAATGAATGAATGTATTGAATTTTCAGAACAAAGTTTGAAAAAAGGACTTCTTAATCTTTCATCTGATCAACATTAGAGCCCGACCAATATATCAGTTGGTCGATATTATCGGCTGGTAACGGCCAATAACTAATATATATATATATATATATATATATATATAACTAGTATATCTGTATGACC
>OMLP01015831.1:0-22698 GCA_900302685.1 Spondyliosoma cantharus
TGATGGTGCGGGTGTTGGTGGCGCAGCTGGAAGTGGAGCCAGAGCTAAAGGTGGAGCTGGGGGTGATGAAGATTTTGAGGATGGAGATGAATATGACTCGTTTGAAGATTCTGAGGGAGAAGGAGGTGGAGAAGGAGCTGGAGGAAGAGGTGGAAAGGGAGGTAGAAGAGGAGATGGAGAAGGAGGAGAAGGAGAAGAAGGAGAAGAAGGAGAAGAAGGAGAAGAAGGAGACGGAAAGGGAGGGAAACGCAGGAGACGTAAGAAAGAAGGTCCACTTGTTCCAGATACAGTAATAGGTAAGAAATCTTTCTTTAATAAAATTCATGTTGAGAGACTTAGTGACAACAGATCGACTTCAAAATTATTCTCCAAAAATGTTTGTCAGGATGCAATAACATTTTGTTTAAAGAAACATATAATTGTCTGATTATTATATGAGATGCATACTGTATATTTATACTTATAGCAGAAGAGATGTTTGTATTTTGATGTTTTTCTGTGTTTTGATGTTCGTCTTCTCTTTTCCGTCTACATTTTACAATTCCCTAGCTGTTTATCATATTGTTTGTCTTTTCCATCGACTTTCAGATAAACTATAAAAGTATATTAATCTATTTATATTTAACAAACATGTCTTTTTCAATGCTGTCAATACTTTTATAGAGATTTTTTTAACCATACTTATCAAATAATGATGCAGAATGATTGTACGCTGCTGTACGTATGTACAGCATGTCAGATTTACATCAGATCATCGTTAGGTCAGCATGAATATAATAGATATTATATTATCAGCATATTTAGATATTCATCACATTCTGTATAAAGCTGGTATCTATTATCACTAATAGGAGATAATTATGATGAGGAATCTACAAATCAACAAGGTGGAAAAACTGGGAAAAAAGGAAAACGTCACAAAAAGAAAGTTGTGGAGGTTGAAGAAGCTGTTGTTGGTAAGAGATGTCAGAGGTAGCATGTTGGAGACAATCTACTGACTATTAAAGTCATTTGGGATTAAAATGACTTTGACATTTCCTACACAGCTGTAGGAAATTCTCGATACTTTCTGACGTAGATGCAGCTAAATTAACAATACATGTACTAGAGGAGTTCAACCACTGACACTTCACAAAGTTCTACACTGCTCCGCCTGGCCGCTCATACAATTAGCTAAAAGTTAAATGTGACCCGGGCAAATAAAAAAAAAACATGCAGTATTTAATAAAGATCTCGTGAAGACTCAGTGAAAGAACGGCCATACTTGTGATATGTGAGACTGTAGAGTTTAGAGTCTACAGGTTTAAAGCCTACGTTATAAAGTAGATAATGGTTTAGTTTCAATGTGTGCTGGGAAATGTAATTTCTCACATGGTTTTCAGTCCATTGAAAACTGTAGGCTTTAAGTATTAACTATCTGCTAGAATTGGCAGATAATTAATTATTTAACAAACACTGATTAATAAAAACAATCACAGTATAGTGTGCGTCTAGATGTTTGTTTGTATTTGTGCCTCTTCTTGGAAGCAGAAAGCAAAGTAGCATGTATATGCTATGCTAATTCTGCATTCTCTTGCATCTAACCCCTTCCTTAAATATAGATGTGTTCTATATTTGTGTTTTGGTCTAATACGTGTGCCTTCGTGTTTCTATACGTTTGTCTTTCTGTTGTTATAAACAACTTGTGCAACTTGTGTACAAGTTTGTTATGAGGGTTGAAGAAAAGGGAAAAGTTAAATTACCAACAGTCGCCTGATGTTTAAAATTCTGTACGCACTAAAACAGAAATACACATACAAAGTCTTTTCATCAGATTATTAAAGCTGTATGTACGTCTGATTCGACACACACTACACACGCTTCATTTTCACTGCGACTTTTATTGATACATGTACAGTATATGGATATAGACGTGCCCTTAAGCATCCATTTGTATGTCAATACTTGCGATGCTCCGCCGTTCATTAGACCAGGAAAGGCAGAAAATTAAAAGCGGAATGTAATTTTACCAAGTGTTTCATCAGTGAGGTCTTCCAACAGCTGCCATCACACACAGCTGTGGATATATGTAGCTCTATTAGCACTAATGCATCACAAGGGCTTTTAAAACATCACTGCTGTATCATCTCATTCATTATTACTAATTGATCAATGTTGTACAACACACATACACATACAACAGATCAATGATTCATTCACAGAGTTCATATTGAAACTGACTTTACAAAGTGCTTTTCTATCTAGGAGCAAATGAAAAGATCAGGGACCCACAGGGAACTAATGGCTCTGATGTAAATAAAAACGCATAAGAGCTTCTGTAAATTGAAAAAAATAAATCAGTGAAGCTAGCAAACAACTGAAACAAACAATCATTTCTCAATCTCTCACCTTATATTTTATGTCCACCTGTAAAACCTACGTACACCATGTCTGAAGTATGTGTGAGGTACGCACATCATCATCGCAACTTCAAGTCAAGTCAGCTTTTTTTACTCATGACACTTTTCAACTGGTGCAGGTCTAGACCATACTGTTCCGTCACTTATTTCACAGTGAACCCCATAAGCAAGAACTTCTGACCTTCACAGCGGATCTTGAGTTATTTTGTGTAGGAAAAGGCGTACACATGTTTTTGGGATGTACAACCCTGTTTAAACATCTGGCACCAGGTGCATTCAAGTTGAGAACATAAAAGGTGCCATTTTGACAAATTTTGTGGTCATTTTCAAACTCAAGTATCAGCAATGTTGCCACTTGTTCTGGTAAAATACTTAACGATACCATGCTTCCAATTAGCAATCCAGAAGGCCTTTGGGTTATTTCACAATGACACCATTATGTAACCCATCTTGAATTGCAAGTTGGATATCATCTTTTCCCCCACCCTCCTCTTCTACATTGAGTCAATGTTTGTCATTTCTGTCATTGCTGCTGATCTTTTGTTTATGCTCCATGCTGATTTAATTGTTATTGTTACTGTTTTCATTGATGTTATTCATAAGGCATATCCAAGAGCAAATGAGAAACATTGGAATGATGGTAATTACGATGATATCCCCTAAACTGAAAACCAAAAAACACAGAAGCGAGTGGTGCCAGTGGTGATAATGGCAACGGGCCAACTGCACGCAGTGATGAAGCTGCTGAAAGTGGTGAGGGTGCAGACAGTGGTGAGCCAGCCGCAGCTGGCAAGCGTTCAGGCCGTGCACGAAAAGGCCCATTGATCGTGGAGACAGTTAGTGGTAAGATTACTGGTGCTGCTTTAATTGCTGCATGGGAAGCACAATCACTGAACAAAGTCATTTGATGAGCGAATGACTTTCCCAGTGATTTGAGGGTTAACATAAAAAGTGTGTGACCACTAAGCCGAATGCTTCATTTGATCTCTAATTGGTTAAAAACCCTTTTAGAATGATGAGAGAGCACAGAGTGGATTTAACCTTGAGAGTGCTTTGAATAAGTGATAATCAAATCTGATGCACTAATGTTTTCTGTCTATACTACGAGATATAATTTCTTCAGTTACCATAATAACTTTTGAATTGTATTAATCAAATCATATTTTAGTCTTCACACATGTTTTGTAGACATAAGATTAAAACTGGTTTTCTAATTATTTATTTTTTTGACATACAGGTTCTCTATCAGCAGCCAATATATTGTGTTTGTAGACTGCGTGAATGTGAGTTTGTGTGAGTATGTGTGTGTGTGTGTGTGTGTGTGTGTGTGTGTGTGTGTGTGTGTGTGTGTGAGTCATGCACCTATGCTCTCTGTTAACAATCATGCTTGCTTTATTAAATGTTAATTCAGGATGAGTCAGTGCTATGAGGTCAATTAAATAAGCAAACTGATCCTCTTCTTGATACAACATCTTGCAACACTTGTGTTGAGACACGCTCTTCCATAATTTCAAGACAGAAGACAACTGAAGCTGACTTTCCAAGATGACCATGCTCTTAATCGAATTCTGCACAAGACTGAATTCACATCAAACAGACAAAAGACTTTTATCCTCTCACTGACCAAGGAAGTGTCAGTCTTGAGGGGGTTATTTTTTGTTTTTAGAACGTGTATTTCTTCCAAGACCACGTCAACAGAAGCAAATAAAAGCTTCGATGACGATGTTCTTTTGAGCACTGCCAAGTCAACTCTGCATCTTTCAAGCTGAAGAAGGCCACTCCAAAACGAGCAAGGAAGAGGTCTACCAAAAAAGATATTCTTCAAATGCACTATTCATGCATCCGAATAGTCTTTTCAAATATTATATTATTTTTTTTTTTAAATAATACCAAAGGGCATTATTATATACATGATATCATCAGAAATGCACAAAGAAAATTTGTGATGTTGGAAAAGTGAGGTAAGTCTGTACACATCCAAACATGGATGTCTGAATTCATTGTAATTGTAAATCAACAATTACAGAAACTTAACAACTTAACAACAACTTGTATGCAGATTTCAGCTGTTGGCTGAGTACATTCACTAACGCACTGGTTGATAAATCCTTAGATCCTGGAGTTCACTTTCATGCTGGGCTTTCTGACTGCAAAGTCATTGTTGGAGAACCAGCAGAGCTGGAGTGTAAACTGAGCAGTGAAGAGTGTGAGGGAATCTGGTACAGAGATGGAAATGAGGTAAGCAAAGGGGATAATGTGGGCATTATGTAGCATATAGGCTCTGATATTATTGCAGTTATATAGTCAAATAGGAATAGGTGATTATCATATATGCATATACATTAGAGCTGCAGATGAGACTGTAATTATATTTGTTACAGTAATGTGCTTGTGTTTTCCCAGATTAAATCTTCTGAGGGTATCACCATTTCAAAAGAAGGAAGCTTCCACAAGCTGAAAATTCACAAAGTCACTGAGGAATTTGCTGGAACATATAAATTTGAAGCAGATGGACGGAAGACAGAGGCCTCAATTGCTGTTGAGGGTAAGAACATTTTCCTTACAGAAATTACTTAACTGCATCAAGGGATTACCTCATTCATGAGAGCACTGCATATCGTATACAGTATAACTATGCTAAAGTTAATCTAAAGTGCATGCATAGAAACTAGATAGCATGACTTTGTTTAAAAGATGTCTTTTTTACTAATCATTGTAGATCCGCCCAGATTTGATACTGAGGAACTGGAGGCATTTAAAACCACTGTAACTGTGAAAAAAGGACAAAAAGCTTCCTTCAAACTACCTTTTATTGGACGGGACCCTATTAAAATTCAGTGGTACCTTGATGGTGAAGAGCTTGCAGATGAAGGAAATATCAAGTTAGAGCACGGAGAGGGTTACACCCGTCTACTTCTAAACAAGCTGCAGCGCAAAGACAGCGGTGAAATCAAGATAAAACTCAAAAATGAGTTTGGCACTATTGAGGCCATCAGCCAGCTTGTTATACTGGGTATGTATAAATTTTTTTTACATTGACAGTATGTTTTATGTACTTAAAAAGAAAGTAGCCTATAAAATACCTGTCTAATTATTTTGGTAGGTGGCGTGCTCAGCTGAGACTAATACTCTACACACTACTTTGCCTCTGACAGATAAACCCACTCCTCCAATGGGACCTCTGGAGATTGTTGAAGCCTCCTCCTCTGTAATTGAATTCAAGTGGAAACCCCCAAAAGACAACGGTGGCTGCAAGGTAGACAACTATATCCTTGAAAGAAATCAAGTTGGGCGCAACACTTGGAAAAAGGTGGGGCCAATCGGTCCTGATGCCAAATTCAGGGACACTGATGTAGACCACGGCAGGAGGTACTGCTATCGTATCAGAGGGGAGACTGAGATGGGCACCAGTGAGCTGATGGAAACAGAGGACATTCAAGCTGGTACCAAAGGTAAACTCAGACGAATAATATGAAACCATGTTGTCTTAGAGGCTTTTTAGTAATATCATACCAGCCATTCAAACAGAAATTTCTAGGACTATACCAAATACAACTTTTCTACTTACTAAGTAGAGTTTTCATGTGATGAGCCAAACTCTTTGTAGATTTGCTGGTTTCCTTTGGCATATCTGGAGCTCAACTTTTTGGGGGTTATCCCAGATGCTTGACTTTTTCTAGATCTTGCTAACATCGAAACTTGCAAGCCTTGCTGTGCAAGCTGCACAGTCATGTGTCACAGTCCCAGGTTCAGTGCAGTGTTGGTGACTACAGAGAGGAGTTGGGACACACAAATCTATCAAGTTTTATTGTGGATTTTTGATGTAATGCATAAAAAAGAAAAAAAAAAAACACTGACTGATTTGAGTGTCAATCCCCATTGCGATGGTCGAAACTTCAAAGCTTTTGGATCAGCCCAAAAATCTTTGTTTTTCAATGAAATAGTTGTGAGTTTTAAAATTACTCCCAGGAATGAATACAATCCACACAGCGCTTTGCATCAAGTTGATGATCACGCAAAATTGCACCATTGACCATTAACAACGTCTTCATAGCATTGACCTAAGCTATGAATGGTGCACCTTCAAAACTGATATGGAGGTGGCTCTTGTAGCTTTCAGTTGTTTTGCGCTATACAGTTTTATTCATCCCTCCTAAGCCAGAGAATATATTGCTCCATAAAAGACACAAGATTTTCAGAAAGTTGTAAGACAGGAGTCTCTCCATTATCAAGTCTCTGCAACTAACTATATTATAAAATTGCACAGGAGAATTTCCGTGAGTCACGTTCTGCCCTTAATTCTGGACAAACCTTTGTAATCATGATCAGTTCTCCCACAGTACAAACAACCTTTTAGACTCAGAAATTATTTATAGATCCCAATCTTTTTTGTACACAGCATACCCTGGACCCCCGTCAGCACCAAAGGTCGTCAGTGCCTTCAAGGACTGCATCAACCTCTCTTGGTCACCTCCATCCAACACCGGAGGAACCAACATTCTGGGATACAACATTGAGAAACGCAAGAAGGGCAGCAACCTCTGGGGTCAGGTCAACCCACCTGACCAGATGATCGCAGGTTATTCTATTATTCATAGATCATTTATATTTGATTATGTCATGACAACCTGTTTCAACAAGGTGAAGGTTTAATGAATGCTGTAATTTCTGTTCATCATATTTTGCCTACGCAGCTAAGGGATTTGGTGTTAAAGATGTGGTTGAGGGCATGGAGTACGAATTTCGTGTGTCAGCAATCAACAACTCTGGAGCAGGGGAATTCAGTACGCCATCTGAGTTTGTGTTTGCAAGAGACCCTAAAAGTAGGTGATCATTTCTAAATGTTATCACTCATTACAATCGATACTTCAGAACCAACAAATTGCAGCAACGAATATGAATCATGTGTTACAGAGCCTCCTGGTAAAGTCAAAGACTTCAAAGTGACAGATTCCACCTACACAACTCTGTCCCTGTCTTGGACGAAGCCTAAGGACATTGAGGGGGTTGAGGATGAAGCCAAGGGATATTTTGTGGAGATCCGACCTGCAGAAAGCACAGAATGGGATCGCTGCACTACAAATCTAATCACCATGACTTCCTATACAGTGAAAGGCTTGAAGTCAATGGCCATGTACTGGGTGAGAGTCATTTCTACGAATGATGGAGGAGAGGGAGAGCCACAGGAGCTGGATAATTACATCCTCGCTATGCCCCCTCCTGGTGAGAAAAACACTTTAAAGTTACATATGTCAAATAGTTCCATTTAAATCATGCTACAGGGAATCCTCTTTTACATAGTTGTATTCAGCAGTTGTATAGTAAAAAGTATAGAATTTAACCTCTTATGATGGTAAAAGTCATTGTGAAAGACTACATTTAGTAAACATGAAGAGATTCATAGAAACTCAACTCGGAGTTACCATGATCGGGATCAATGAAGCCTGGTTTAAACAAGATAAATGCACTGATGAACTCAGTTTCTGGGCAGACACAACTGTATCGAACACTAACTAGCAATCTATTTGGCAATTCAATTTTATCACCAGTCTTGAAAGATGAGAGCCACAACCAAGACTCTTTTACTTTAATATCAGTATTTAAAGTGACTTAAAATATGTTTATCATTATACACCTTCTGGCCACATTATTAGGTACACCTGTAACATTTAATGCAATCCTGTGCAACAGCTCTGCCACATATCAGATAAGATACGATACTATACAAAAGACATCATTAAACTGAGTTTCACCATACATATAGGACAAACAAGTTGGACAATATACAAGAGAGAGCACAACACAAATAATAAGTAGTCTAAACATCAATATGACATCCATCCTAAGTGCATTCCATAGTACTTAGTTTGGTCACAGTCCAAGTCATCGACATCATGCCAACATCCCATCAACTAACATTAACACTGTCATTACTGACAGAAACAATGTTCATCAAAAAACTTCACTGCAGCCGGTGCAAAAGACTTTCTGAATCTCTCAGAAAGGCACCTCCACAATTTGACCTGAATGAAACTAATAATAGCCAGTGTTCTAAAAGTTTTTTTTTGAAAGGTGTTAATTCAACTATATTTGTATCATAGTGGTTGCTGTTAGTGGTGGTGTTTCTACTATTCTTCTTCGCTCATGCTTAAAATGGGCTGAACAAGACATTAGAGACACTAATCAATGTGAAGCAGTCCAGTTTAAACAACATTGTAAACTATAACCTCAATAACAAGCATATTAATGACTTATTCTCTGATAGTCAATTAAAAACCTAAAGCAAAAAAATAAACACTATTGTAAGCACATAAAACTAGTTGGTGTCAATTTGGTTGAATTATGGACAAAAGGCTATGTTTGGATCAGAAATTAATCATTGTCAGGTCAAATGAATAACAATGAATATTCAATCATCATAAGTTATTGTCTGGTTTTCCCTGCCATCATCAAAATTAATGACAATTAGTGACCCATTTTTCACCCAATTTCCACCCACCTAGTGAGACCACGATTCACTGATGCCAAAATCAAGAGTTTCATGGTGGTGAGAGCAGGAAATTCTGCACGATTCAACATCAACTTTGAGGTAACTACTGACTAATTAAGAAGACTGATGACCATGACAAAGCAAATATATAAAGTGATAACTTAAGTCTTCTGACAAATCTGACAAAATGTATTTTCCTATTCTTTGTAGGCCTCTCCTTGGCCTGATATCACCTGGCAGAAGGATGGAGCGCCAGTGTCTAAAAAGGTAACCATCAGCAACACAGAGGGAACGTCCCAGCTTCTGATTACTTCTGCTGAGCGCTCAGATACTGGAATCTACTCTATCATTGTCAAGAACATCGTCGGTCAAGAAACATACAGCATTGAAATTAGAGTCACAGGTGAGTTTGCGAAATATTGTATCAATAATTTCCTCCTTTTCCATATACTGTCAGTGAAAAAAATTTAAACCCTTCGTATTTGAACTCCAGACGAGCCAAAGCCACCAGGTCCTGTGGAGGTCGACGAAAACGTGCCTGGCACAGTGACCGTCTCATGGACCGCGTCACCAGATGAGAAACGTGACGACAGGCTACACTACATGGTGACGAAACGTGACTCAAGTAAAAGACAGTGGCACACCATTGCAGATCACATCTTCAACAACAGATTCACAGCCTGCAACATCATGCCGGGCCGAGAATACCAGTTCCGAGTCTACGCAAAGAACGACATGGGCTCCTCAAAACCCTCTGAATCACCAAAGTGGCTGATTACTGCCAAAAAGGGTAATGCAGACAAAGGCTTAAGCAAATGCAGTACTTACTTACTACCCACATATTACTACACTACTACACTACAGAGTACTAAGGCTACCAGCAGAACTGAATTGTCTGTTTACTTTCTTTCCTTGTGTATCTTCATTAAACCAGCCAATTTAGTGTATTTAACTAGCAGAGACTGATGCCATTTGGACAAAGTACAGCATTGTTTTTGCTTGTTTGTTTGTTTGTTTTGTCTGTTTCTGTGTGCTTTAATGACATTGCATTCTGTCATTCATCAGTCTAAAGCTCAGGCCTCATTTAGAGCTCACATTATCGCAAAGATTTTCTTGTCTGTAGAGTGTCCAAACCATCAGGCCGTCACATTAGCAGACAGAGAATCAGAAAAGTAAACATTATTTCTGCTTTACAATTCTAACCCCATGCAATGCATATCTGCTTTCTTCCAGAAAAGTTCACTCTACACATGCCAGAATCAAAGGTCACTAATCTACAGTGTCCCCCCAAGTTCATTGTCCCACTGAAAATGCACACTGCCCCTCAAGGGTATGAATGCTACATGAGTTGTGCTGTAAAAGGCGACCCGACACCGCATGTCACATGGCTCCGCAACAACATCAGTCTGAATACCAACACTAACTACTTCATCTCCAACACCTGCGGAGTCTGCTCTCTGCTCATATTGAGGGTCGGGGCTAAAGACACTGGGGAGTACAAGGTTGTTGCTGAAAACGGGATGGGAAGGGCCGAGTGCTCCACCAAACTGACAGTCAGAGGTAAATCTTAACTAGAATGTGCTTACGCTTTAAAGACGCTGTAAATGTTCTGCATACTTGCTTACTAACCATATCTAAAATCCGAAACAAATAACTGGCTTTCTCTTTTTTTCTTCCAGAATAAATGGAGAAACTGAAGATGGTAGAATTGCTCTAAAACACCAACAGAAACCAAGCTACTGTTGGGAGTCATATAATCCATCTTCAGAGTTAAGCAAACCCCTAGAATGTAGTAATATTTAACATTGCCTGTGATAACTTCCTTTAAGGTTTTAACTATTTGAATAAATGGAAACCTGTGTAGGAATTTGCTCATCAAAGTTGAACTCACAATAAGGTCTTAGGCATAAAAGGTTGCTGAAATAAAAGCCACAAACTTGTTTGTTGTTTGCTTGTTTTAAATTATGCAATTTCTATAGAATGGAAGCTTGAAATACTAAGTTGCAATCTCGCATATTTGAACTGCAATAACATGCATGTTAAACCGCTAGAATATTTAGACTATGTGACACTTTGAAGAAGTTATTTATTGAAGTTGTATGTTAAAATGTTTGTCCGAGGTGTATGGAACTGTTTTTCTTTCACTTAATCTTTAGTTGGAGGTTTTATGTTTAAATATATAACGATTGTTTGGTTGCAACTGTTTTTGTTTTTCTCAACTGAGGATTTAAAATCTTGCACTCAATTTAAACAAAAAGATGATAAAAAAAAATAAAAAATACTGAGATAAACAATGTAATACACTGAATGTTATAGTCTGTTCTATCTGTGGACATTTATGTGTGGGTTTGGTGTAAATAAATATTTCATACTGCTATTGTGAATGATTTTATCTGACCTACACCTGACTTTGAAAGACATTAAACATTTAACACAAAATACTTTTACAATGACAATAAAGACACATATTCTGCGAGCAGGAATCATAATTCAGGCCACTCGTTCACCCCCAAGAAAGGTTTATGTGAATTATCTATCTCCAGTTGTCTTGTGTTACCTCTCCGAGCATATTTGTGGGGTCAGACATCTGTCCAAGTTTAGAAGCACTGAAGAAGAGACGGGGTGACCTGTTACACCCACGCCTTGAACATGACTGACTAGTGCAGGGTGACACTTCTCATTTTCAAATTGCCGTGCCTATTACAATGCTAAAATAAGTGCTACTAGGCAACTTAGGCCTGTTCTTTTTAATGAGACAGCAAATAGGAATATTTATGCAAATTGCCTAATATTTGGAACAAGCTTTCAGCATAAAATTACGATCAATTATTTTTTCAAAAAATGTTTAATAAACATTATTTCAAACAAATGCACAGAGCTAAAAAAACAAAACAATATTTAATTGACACGTACCTCTTGTTAAATGGTTGGATGAAGATCAGCCGTCATGGTGGGCAATTAAGCTAATGGAGAGGCAGCTCAGCCCGCCGGCACTTCACTTCTCATGATGCTTTTGAAAAAGAGCAGCACAAAGCACCCTGCTGCACAGCTAAAGCTAAATTTCATTTTTGAGGGAGGGATTAGGGTGGCTTCACTGCTGCATATCCTCTTGTGCCCCCTTTTCAAGAACCTATAGCACTTTAGGGGCCAAAGTACATGACAGTAAACCTATCCCCAAGAGGCAGAGAGAAAAGGCAGTGGGTAAGGTTGCTCCGAGTGTCTCTGAAAGACTTTATTGCCTCTCAAACTGCCAAGCCCACACACAAGAATCCGCTGGAACTTGGCTGGCAACACGCAGCAGAGAACAGCAGTTAACTTGACACAATAGTAAGTACATTTAAATTAACTGGGCACGTTCCTAATTCTAACACATAAAGAGAATATCAATCATCAATATCTTCTTTATTTTGTCAGCTAATCTGTGTAAATATGTTCTTTGAGCTAATCTGACACCAGTTTGCATGTTACTCTCACTAGTTAGCCGAAGTCAGAATTCTTATTAAATATTGACAGCCGTTTACATGATTTTTTATCAACTTTCAAGTTTAAATTAAATTTTAAGTTCTGTGTTGGAAAACATTTGTTTATGATACATGCTTTTAGACTAGCAGAATATTCTTCGCTGAATGGGAAATAATGTGAAACAGGAAAATGTTGAAGAAAGATCAATATTAAAGTTATGATTAACTCAAGAGAGTAGTGGTAAATACAGAAACAGACACTTTACATACAAATACACGCTAAAATCACTATCAAACTCTTTCCTCCTGCAAAGAATAAGAGGTGCAGTACATTGTCAAGCTTAAATATAATATTTTATTCAGTATTTTATCACAAAAAAATGACAAATAATAAAAGTGTATTCTCTGCGGCTTAGCGCAGCTCTGAGATTTGGGTCATAGACCTGACAAGATATTCATAAATCAGTTCACTCCTAACACCCTTGGCACAGCTATTTTCTCTCTATGATAAATATAGCTTCACAGCAGCGCACCAAGTGTTGCAAAGACACTAAACATGCAGGTACTTCATCAGCTAACAGAAGCTGGCATCATTCAGTTTGATTAAATGTATTTTAATAGTTTAAGTGGCTATCAAACTAATGACCGGCTAATACAAGAACAAAAATGCTTCTGTCGTTAGACTTATGAGATCATAAAAGTTTGGGAAGATGGTGAAGACAAAGTACTTGATACAAGATACAATTAGATATCTATTTCATCTTTACTGTGTATTTACATTGCATATACTTATACCCTTAAATAAGCGATATTAAATACAGTATATGTTCATCATTCTAACTCTCAAATCAAATTGGAAGAGACAATACTTTTAGCTTTTTTGAATTATTGCTGTATGATGTCACATGTCGTTATACTAAGGTGAGCCTCTTCGTCTTCGTCTACTAATTCTAAAACCATTTTTCACATTTACTGAAATGCGCTTTTGATTTATTAATGTTTTGAAAATGGGTATCGGAAGCTTATCCTAACACACTATTGACTACTGAGCATGAAACCTGACTAATAACAAACTTTTGCAAAAATCATTAATTGATGCAATTAAGGTGTCTTTTCTGTTCCACCTTTTATCTTTTCACCCATTTCTCCAGATAATTCAGGGCTAAAAAGAAAGCAACCTGACCCTAAATACAAAGATGCTTCTGACTAATGTTACGTTTGCATACGTCACTTCCTGAGTCATGATAGATAGTTTTATGAGGTATGTGACCTACTGCCTGCAAAATTAGTCCGGTCACCTGCAGGAATTTACAAAGGGAATTTTAAGAATGTACTGATCATAGAAATTCTTTCATTTATAGCACAGATAGAGTTACTAACTTTGGGGACCATGGCGCCATTTGTGATTTCGATATTACTCATATTGTTTGGCATTGACAAAATCAAAACAATTTTATTCATATCTCAAATCACATTGCCTCAGTAGGCTTTACAAACTGTACGGTAAACATATGCCATGATATTATTTAACCCACATTGAAGGAGGAATGAATTGTGTGTCATTATATCTTTTCTATCTCTTCAAGGATAGGCTTCACTTAACATTCATGAACCGCCCGAAGCTGCTTGTTAAAACAATGATAAGTGATACCCATTACAGATTCAGACCATCTGGAAGAGATTAACTGCATGTCACACAGATGGGGATGGTTGCTAACAGTGGTCAAGCCATGCTAACAGCTCTATATTGCATTGAAATTCTAGGATATGTTATTGTAAGCGCTGAAATAGGCAAAAATAGCCTTATTATACATTCCAAGCGACCGTCGAAGTGACGACCAATTAAAATGGTATGTATGTGTTCCAAACAGTGTTGCCTGCTAAAGTGCACGATAACATTTTTTCATTCACAGGGAAGCTGTTGTCTCAGTCAAGATGTTTAAAATACGTAAAACTAAGGATGACGAGCCCACGGCTCCAGGGCAGGGTGAGTGGATAGATTATTTATCACTGCCAAACAATAAAATATGCATTTTAAACTAAATGCAGATACAGTAGCCTGAGAGTTAATATTTAGCATGATTGTATTAAACCATTCAAAGCTTCTTCACAAGTGTAAATAATGCAATTACTTATCTTATTTAATGACAGTGAAAATTAGAAAGAGGTCAAGGGTGCCTGGAGTTATGATTACCCAATATGTGGAGGAACTACCTGAAGGCATGACCACTCCAGACTTCACCCGGAAACCCATCGCTATAACCATTCAAGAAGGTAAAGTACCACCTCTGATCACACGCATAACCTTACTTCTTTTTTAATTTTCTAAGATAACATAACAATACATTCTTGTTGCTGTAGGAAAACTGGCTATCTTCAAAGCAGTCATTACAGGCAAACCAGCACCAACTGTGACCTGGATGAGAAATAATGGGGAAATCGATGAAGAAAAGTACAAAACCAGCTTTGAAGCCAGTTCTGGTGAATATCAACTACAGGTGAGATCACTGACCATGTGGCGCAAGAAATGCTCATCTCAATAAATTCTAAACCAAAGGATAGATAAAGCCGTCTTACGGTATCCTGGTTTTGCCAAAAATAAAAATAATCGTGTATTGATTGATAGATGCCTGGTGTAACGGTGGATCACGCTGACACGTACAAGTGCTATGCCAGAAATGAATATGGAAAAGCCGTTGTGACTGCTGCGCTTAATGTTATTGAGGGTCAGTTACTTCTATTCCATTGCAAATTATAGAGAAACTAAGACAAACTGCATCCACCTCACTACACTGTCTTTCAACCTCTTTAGTTGGCTTTAAGAAAAGCAGAGCCATGCAAGAATCGAGAACAGGTATGCTTACATTTAATCTATAATAATTCAAAGTCAGCCTCTCATTGGATGACATTTTTAACCATGCCGATGATTTTGTTCTAGCTATCCGAGATACACCTGAGGACTTCAAAAAGGCCCTAAAACATAAGTAAGCAGTAAAAAAACAAACAATTTTCCTTGCCATGCGTGATTGTTACTTTAAAGTGTTACAAATGTTTGTTTTTCTTTATGCAGGGTTGACATGGAGCAAAAGGAAGAGAAAAAACCCGAAATTGATGATAACTTTTGGGATCTGCTGTTGAGTGCGGACAAGAAAGACTACGAGTCCATCTGTGCCCAGTATGGTGTCACTGATTTTCGCAGGATGCTGAAGAAACTAAGTGAGAAGAAGGAAGAAAGAGAGCAAGAGCAAGAAAGGGTATGTTTCAGCTTCATTTAATGTCAATGTATAACACGTACAAAGCCCGATATGCTGAATATTGTAATACAAGAAATGTAAAGCATTAAACATTTTCCTTTCGATTTGAATTACTACAGGTTGTAGAAAGACTATGCAACCTAAAGCCAATCGAACTTAAAGATAACGGTCTTGCAGAGTTTGAACTTGAAATGTCACTGAAAGACCCTACCAGCAAAATCTTCATATACAAGGTGAGATGTTTCATTTTACATATTTACTTTTTTTTCATGAATAAAGTAAATGAAAGTAGACACACTTACTGGCCCCTTGCATATTTCTCAGACAATAATAACTGCTCGTGTTGAAACAGGATGGAGTTATGATTCCTTTTGATGTGGACATGGAGGTGAAACATGGATTGAAGCAAGTGGGAAAGAAGTTTGTGTTTAGCATCAATGGTGTCGACCCCGAAGATGCAGGGCTGTACCAAGTCGAGGTTGATGGAGTTAAGGTTTTCTCGACCGACTTCAAACGTAAGATGATGCACTGAATGTAGTATCTATACACTACTGTAACATGTGCACAGTGCCATTCGGCATGTCAAAAACTGCTACATTTGCCACACGAGTTGTCCTGTGACAAGAAGTACAAGATATCATGTTAAGCTGTAATTATGCGTTTCATCTAGTTCCCGAGGTGGAATTCTTGGTCAAGATTCAAGACGTGAAAGCGGAGGAAAGAGAGGACGCTGTGTTTGAGTGTCTCGTCTCACAACCCCTGAAAAAGATAACTTGGAAGGGAAAGAACATCCCATTGGAGCAAGGGGAGAAATTTGACATCCTTGTGTCAGAGGACATGCTGATTCACACACTGGTGGTAAAGGACTGCATGCCACTGGACAAGGGAATTTATGCGGCTGTGGCTGGAAACTCATCGTGCAATGCCTGGCTTATAGTGGAAGGTACTGCTTACAAATTTTAAATAAAAAATTTCCAGATACATTAATGCAAGTTTTCAATCATTGACAATATTGACAATGTCCTGGTACTGTGTATTTCTTCATTAGTTGACACTGATCCAAACTCACGGGGAAAGAAGAAAGCTCGCAAAACAACCAGAGCAGGTGGTGGTGGAGATGAACTTTTGAGAATTGCCGAGGAGCAGCAGGCTATAGTACAGAAACAGAAAGACGAGCTGATTGCAAAGGCAAGGGCAGAGGCAGAAGCAGCAGCCGCAGCAGCCGCCGCGGCAGCAGCAGAGGCTGAGGCTAAAGCAAAAGCTGAAGCAGAAGCCAGAGCCAAAGCTCTGGCTGAAGCTAAAGCTAAAGCTAAAACAAAGGAAAAGGGGAAGGAAAAGGAAAAAGCAAAGACAAAGAAGACAAAGTCAAAGGTAAAGGCAGAAGGTGCAGATGGAACCACGGTTGTGGAAAATGGGGAGGTTGTGAAAGAGGGGGAAGATGTAGAAGAGGAAGAGGATGAAGAAGAAGAAGAAGAAGAAGAAGAGGTGGAATCTTCATCTTCAGAACCCAAGAAGAAGGCAGAAGCAAAGGAGGGAGAGGATCCTGCTGAGGATGTTGATGAAGAGGAGCCTGTTAAAGGGAAAAAGAAGAGAGAGAGAAAAGGCCCACTTGTCCCTGATACAGTCGTTGGTAAGATGCATCAAAACATAGAAATTAACTTACTGCAAAGTTGTTCATATATTCCTGTTCAGAGTCAAGAGCAAGGTTGTAATTTCCCTCAGACCCAGGAGTATATTTCACCGGCGGACTGTCAGATGTGACCGCCATTATTGGTACTGATGCAGAACTGGTCTGCAGGCTGAGCAGTGAGGAATGTGACGGAGTCTGGTACAAAGATGGGCAAGAGGTGAGGAACACAGGAGTTGATAAAGTAACAGTGTAAGGTGTTAAAGTGTGTTAACGTGTGTGTGTGTGTGCGTGTGCGTGTGCGTGTGTGTGTGTGTGTGCATTTCAGATAACAGCTACAGATGATATCTGCATTGTTAAGGATAAGAGTTATCGCAAGCTAATTATCAAAAACTGCACAGAAGATAATGCTGGAAAGTACCGATGTGAAGCCGACGGCCGCAAAACAGAAGCTGAGCTCAAAGTTGAAGGTATCGTACTCAGTCAATTTGAGATACTCCAACTCAAGTCAAACAAAGGGTAGCTACGGTTAAAAAAAAATAGTAAAACAGTATTTGTCTTAGCTGAGTGATGAAAGTTTGAAAATATGTGTGTTTGTTGTTCTAGATCCTCCAAGACTTAACTCAGATGACCTCGCCGAGTTCATGAAGCCAGTTATAATCAAAACTGGGAAAGATGCAGCATTCAAGATGACCTTTGTTGGGCGTGAACCCATGAAGATACAGTGGTACCATGAAGGGGAGGAGCTAATGGAGGACACCGGTATCAAGATTGAGAAGTCCGAGTCACACACCTGCCTGCTGCTAACCAAGTGCAAACGCAAATCCTCAGGAGAAATCAAGATCAAGATTAAAAATGAATGTGGGACAACTGAAGCCATCTCACAGCTTGTGGTATTAGGTTTGTATGTTGCATTGAAGACCTGTATGTTCTTAATTTGTAAGAGTCACATACATGCAAGTCTTGCATATGAGTGGGGTTGTTCTTTATTCTCTTGTCTTGCTACAGATAAACCAACACCACCTCTCAAACCTGTGGATATTATTGAGGCTACTTCAACTTGCATTGAGTTCAAATGGAGGCCTCCAAAAGATGATGGGGGCTCCCCGATCACAGACTACATCATGGAGCGCCAGCAAATTGGCAGAAACAGCTGGAAGAAACTGGGCAAGATGGGTCCAGAGCCTAAATACAGGGACGTTGATGTGGATCATGGCAGGAAGTACTGCTACCACATCAGGGCTGAAACTGATCAAGGTGTCAGTGAGATGATGGAGACTGATGACATTCAGGCAGGGACAAAGGGTAAGCACACCAGATGTATTTGCGACAGGGTGAAAGTGACATTTTCTAAATTTGAATCATTTTTTCAGCGTACCCTGGAGCTCCCTCTCAACCAAAAGTTGTTAGTGCGTTCAAAGACTGCATCAATCTGGCTTGGTCTGCACCCAGTAATACTGGAGGCACCAACCTTTTGGGATACAATTTGGAGAAACGCAAGAATGGCAGTAATCTGTGGGGCATGGTCAACCCAGCCAACGAGCCCATCAAAGGTGAAGAACTTTTGATGTTCAAGATCTAATGTATTTGTTTACTTATACTACAGATAGTAAAAAAAAAAGAAAAATTAAAAAAAAATCTTCACTATACTGTTTGACAGAGAAAAACTACGGAGTGAAGGATGTTGTTGAGGGCATCGAGTACGAGTTCCGTGTATCAGCTATCAACATTTCTGGTGCCGGAGAGCCAAGTACACCATCTGAATTTGTGTTTGCAAGAGATCCAAAGAGTGAGTGATACTCCAAAACAGCTTGTTATCTCAATGCTTAATTGCTCATGTCTCAGTTCTTGGATGCTAATTGTTTACCCTCTTAGAGCCCCCTGGTAAAGTTATTGACCTGAAGGTGACAGACTCAACATACAGCACCTTATCGCTGGGCTGGACCAAACCCACGGAGGAGGAGGGGGTTCAAGATGAGTCCAAAGGATACTTTGTGGAACTCAGACCAGCCGAAGACCCAGAATGGAGTCGCTGCAACTCCACCGCTATCATTATAAACTCCTATACTATTATGGGTCTGAAGTCAATGGCCATGTACTGGGTAAGAGTTTTAGCCACCAACGAGGGTGGAGACGGTGAGCCACAAGAGCTGGACAATTATATCATCGCAATGCCTCCCCCAGGTGAGACAGTGGAAATCATGACCTGTCTTCAGTCAGAATTAGATTCATTTTACCTTCATTTCATCATTTTCTCTCATTAAATTTGTCTGAAACTCTCTCTCCACATTGTGACAGTGAAACCTCACTTCACTGACAGGAAAATTAAGACCTTCATGGTAATGAAAGCTGGCAACACTACTCGCATCAACTTCAACTTCCAGGTTCAGTATAACATTCAGACAAAAAAGTCCTTTCATGTCCTTTCATGAGTTTAATATTGTCTTTTTTTCCTTTATTTTTTTTTACTGTTCTCTTGTTTTCAATTTTTTGTTTTTTGTATCTGTTGTGTCTTTTTTTTTTTATGTATTCTTGTTTTTTTTTTCTACCTATTTTGTTTTGTTTTTTTTATCTGTCATGTTGATTTTTTTGTATGATTTTCCTTGTTTTTTTTTCATCTGTTGTTTTTGTTTTTACTGTTTTTACTCAACTGTTTTATCTTGCTGACTTTGTGAAGCTCTTTGTTTACAAGGATATTGAAGTGCTCTATAAATAATAATAATTACTGTCATTATTGTTGACAGGCCTCTCCGATACCATCTATTAAATGGCTGAAGGACGGTCATCCCGTTGCCAAGCACGTGACAGTGAGCAACTCAGACACATCATCACAGCTGATGATCCCCTCATCAGAGCGTCATGACACTGGGATCTACACTATTGTCGTCAAGAACCTCGTTGGTCAGGAGACCTCTAGTGTTGAGATAAGAATCACAGGTACAGTGAAGAAAACTTAGTTCAATGAGTAACTAAGCTTTATGGATTTTTAATGTGATTTAAAAGATCCCTTCAAAGTGAGGAAGAAGCAAAAATTGTTTTGATATGGCCAGAATTAAGATTTTAAGCTCTTCAGGAGTGCTAAATGAATAAAATATATACCAAAACTTTACAAGTATACACTTTAGACTTGAGGGATTGTTGTGAAAATGTAAAGATCTTAAGACTGAGTGTATCATTGTAGTCAACATAAGCATTAAGATATTTAGTGTAAATCTTTTTCTACCTGTTTGCAGATGACCCCAAGCCTCCAGGCCCTGTGGAGCTGGATGAGAACGTGTCAGGAACAGTGACGGTCTCCTGGGATCCCTCTCCAGATGAGAAGAAAGACGACAGGCTTCACTACATAATCACCAAGCGTGATTCTGTCAAGCGTACTTGGCAAACTGTGGCAGACCATCTCTTCAACAACAAGTTCACCGCCATCAATGTCATGCCCGGAAGGCAGTACAAGTTCAGGGTCTATGCCAAGAACGACATGGGACTTTCCAAACCCTCCGATTCAGCAACCTGGGAAGTGAAGAGAGTAAAAGGCAGGTTTAACGACAGTGAATGGAGCGGAATTGATTAGTCGTGATTAATTCAACAAATGAAAACTTCTCTATTTTTACGATACTATCTTAATTTTTAATTGAATGTATGTGGGGTTTGAACTGTCAAACAAAAGACATGAGACCACTGATGGGCTTTTATACCATTTATAATTTTCATCGAATAAACAATCAATTGATTCAGTGTAAAATATTTTTTTTTTAAATATATCAATACAATAAAAAATTGTTAGTTACAGCCCCAGGGTATTTTACGAGACTTTAATCCAGGTGTAAATAGATGTAAATGGGTATAGACAATTAGTCAAATAATCAATTTGTCAGGCCAAAAAAAAAACAAAAAACGTATCACCATTTTTATACATTGATTAGTCATTAATTATAGATATTTTAAACTCCTGTTTGTAGTTGATTTTTTAGACTCATTTTCAATTTGTCAAATACTGACACTTTGAGATTATGGGTTATGGAGGGCCACCAAGAGGAAGCAACAGCATTTGACAAGCTGGGAATGAGACAAATAAGAGCTCCAAGTAAAAGTGACAAACTTTCGCTGTACCCAGCTTCTAAAATCTGAGGATTTGGTGCTTTTCTGTATTTTGGACTGTTGCTTTCTTTTTCTTTTTTAACACATCACTTGGTGCTCTGAGAAGCTGTGATGGATGTTTCTTGTTACTTTGTGATATTTCATAAACTAGATAATTATTCAAGAAATCAATTGGCAGACTAAAGCAATAATGAACTAGCTGCAGCCCCGTTTGTGTGCATACCTATTAGAAAACAAGTGAATAGATGTGTGAGTGTAATAGGAACGACAATTTCATGAATTCTCTTCCAAAAGGCAATTAAAGAATATTAACTCAGTGCAAATGGGCATACTGCAAGATCAGATATTATTGCTAATGAATGTTTTGTTTGCTTTGTGTAAATTAAATGCAACATGAAAAGATGCATTTTATATTTCTGAGTATTCTGCTATAGACAGTAAAGCAAGATAAATGAATCAATTGACGCCTAAAGGGTAGAGAAATTAAAAGGATATCTATCATTATGTAATGCACCCTTGTGACTTTTCTTTCCTTTTTACTTGCTTCCTTTCAGAGCCATTTTCTTTGAACCTTCCTGCCTCCAAGGACTGCAGCTTCGAGGTGCCTCCGTCATTCTCTGTTCCACTGAAGACACACAACAGTCCGGAGAGCTATGAGTGCTACATGAGCTGCGCGGTGACAGGAAACCCCAGACCCCATGTTACCTGGTACAGAAACAACATTAGCCTCAACACCAACACTAACTACTACATCACCAACACATGTGGGGTCTGCTCCATGGTGATACTCAAAGTCGGGCCCAAGGACAGCGGGAATTACACAGTCATCGCAGAGAATAATCTGGGCAGAGTGGAGTGTTCAACTAAACTTGTCGTCAAAGGTAAAAAAAAAAAAACACATCAAAATTATTTGTTACATCTTAAATCCACTCCTCTGGCTGCATGTTTTTACTGCTCCCTTCTCTCCCTCCTCTTTCAGATTAGGATGATTCAGTTGGCCCGAGCTCCTGAAGATGAATGAAATGTTGTGGAGGATGTGCCGATCTGAAACCTGCATTCATCTGTGCTTTTTTTGGTGAATCACTGTGGCGATGTGAAGAGCAAAAATAAAGGATGAAAGGAAAATGTTTTAAAGTGCCAATAACAAACGTAGCATATTCAAACTATTAGATTCTGCTGCGTTTGAGTGCAAATTCTACTCAATTTATGTAGTGGAGCCAGAGAACACTTTGACAGGAAACATCCGAGATCCACCATTAATTATATGCTAATCTTACACCCAGGCGTGTTTATTTATTGGCCTATAATTCCCTGAGCTGTGATTATAGTTAGTTTGTTCTGCTGTTTTTTTTTGTTTTTTTTTGAATAGGAC
>OMLP01015831.1:22718-87903 GCA_900302685.1 Spondyliosoma cantharus
AGAAAAGCTGCTTGGTTCTCCTAAGTTACTCCCTCATGGAAAGTTTATGATATGACAGTCTGATTGATTATTAGTGTTTGAATCATCAATAATTATGCCAAAATGTAAATAAATCCTACCTGTTCAATGACAAACTGTTTTATTATTTGCCTCTCTTTAACCTAAATTTAATCATGAGCTTGTCACTTGATGTTTTGTCTACAGGCACTCCAGTGGCTCTGTAAGGCTTTACACGCAATGCTGTGCTTTGAGATAAATGCTAATGCTAGCATTCTGAAAAGTGAGCAGTCATTTGAAGATATTTTCAATCAGCTGTTTTTTGTTTGTTGATTTAAAGACAGACTTGTTCACTGTCATGCAAGTCCCAATGTTTTGATCTGCATTTCCGTGTGAAAACTCATTAGAGCACCCATGAACATACAACTCCCACATTAGACAAGTCTGTCGCACACTTGACGATTTATTGTTTGAATTATTCATCATTATGTCAAAATGTAAATAAATCCTACACCTTCGACAACAATCTGTCTTACATGCGTCTCTTTAACCCAAATTAATCATGAGCATTTTACATACACTCCATTAACTCTGTGAGGCTATAGTTACACACCGCTGTGCTTTGAGAAAATGCTAACGACAGCATGCTAACACTCAAATAATTGGTAACGCTTATATTTAGGTCCTAAGTGTTAATTAAAAGGTATTAAGAATAGCACTCAGATTTGTGTGTTTCTTTATAATTTTACAATGTTTACAATAGCTTTACACTTGCCCATTATGTCGTTGTTGAACCTTTACTAGGTTTTTGTTGCTTTATTAAAATAAATACACACTTCATTATGCATTTATTAGCAGTTCACTATGGACTTATCAATAGTTAACTCTGCTTTTTGCAACTACCACAATCTTTAGCAAGAACCAAGCTTTGTTAAGGTTAATAAATCCTCAACCAAAGCGGTGGAGGACTGACATAACCCTCCTTGAGTGGCAAAAGATCAAACAGACAGACACAATAACAGGGCCTGTTAACAATTTCTGTGCTCCCAGGTGTCAATATCTAGATTCAGGCAATGGCCTTGCTTCTGCCAAGATTTATTGTTGCATTCAGGTGCAATCCAACCATTCATCGTTCAGTAATAACAAACATGGTCGCCTGAAGAAATATAACAATTATCAAGTTCTGAAATGCCTTACAGTATGTCTAAGATGTTTGTTTAAGTATAAATAAAAAATTATAAAAGTAATTCCATGCATGTATATCATGTTTTCTTAACTACACTTAAGTGGTACCTGACCTTGTAGGGCGAAAGTTTGTTGTGTGTGATCACATCCAGTTTACCTTTAGTCCTGCGAGGCATTCATCGTGCCATTTTTCATTTTGTAACTTCGCGTGCGGGTCAATGCTTCCGCTTAGCCAACTGTCACATGGCTTCAAATATCTCTTTTACTGCCAACATGTGTTTGCACACTTTCACACGATATTGCGCGTCTATTATGGAAAGTCATAAATAATCCAATATCATGTGCAACCTTGCCAACAACTGGACATCTTCCTGTGTAAAGTCACAGGACACACTAATATTATCAGTAGCTGCATGGCATCCTGTTACTATTGACACACCTCTTTACTTGGAATTTACAGTAGTAGGCTTTGACATTTAAAAGCCACTTCGCACATGCCAATAGTATTTATGTATGCTAACAATATAACATTACAAGTACAGTTGCTGTTTAATATGCAGTACAAAAAAGGTAAAATGAAAACACACCTTCCTTTAAAAAATATATATATATGGATGCTTCAGAGGCTTTTTTTTCCACCAGACCAGAACGTTTAAGTCATTTGAATGTAGTTTAACTGCAGTATCTATTTATACTATTGATAAGGTTGATTCAGTGTATATTCCTGTGTTGGTTGCCAACACACAGACGGGGTTACCTTTGTCCATGTTGCATTGGGTTGTGTAATGTCAGGTTGTTTAGCCATTGTTTTTTTCAGTGAAGAATTCAAAGCACCTGACTTCAATGACCTCTTGCAATAAATGCCTTCAAGAACATCAAGCCTCTCATATCAGCTTCCCATGCCTGAGAACAGTCACAGTCACAGTGCCTGAGCCACGCATCCACTTTTATTACACAGCTCGAAATATCCACACACGTACACAATCGTGCTCAAAGTGAACATAGTTCTGTTATTACCAACTCCACAATAACTGGGTTGCGGTTTAAAGTTGCAGCAACCCAGACTCCATGAGGAATCCAAATGACTTTTCACATGTAAGTCAATATCCTCAAGGTGGTCTGGGTGTAAGACAGATATTTCTAATTTTAAAAATTACTAGCAAAAACATCCAGCTTGATCTAAAGGGTTATTTTCTTTTTCTTATCAGGCTCAGAGCTGCCTTTCAGCCTGATGTGCTCATATTTTCCCAAACCACTAATCGAAGAAATACGTTTGGTGATTCTATTCATCATCATACACCATTTAATTTCAGCCATCTATTCAAACAACTCACTGTATGGTTTGTTCACATTTGGTTTTAAGTGGCAGGTTAATTAAATGTAGACTACATAGCCATGCAGTTAATAAAACCCCAATTAAATACTAGAGGACCTGCAATGTATCACCCGTAGAGCATGTGGTGGGATGTGTAAGTGTTCATGTTAAGAGTGAGGCTGGTCCTTTACAGAATACCTTGAGTCATAAGATAGATGAAAACGCCCTCTGCTGAACCAAATTTCCATTTAAATTAGTTTCAGACGAAACCCTCTTCTTTGTGCCTAATAACACTTACAGGACACCATCACACATCTGGTACTTAGCATTGAATGGGTTATAGCCGCTTTGTATAGCCTTTATTACTCGACAGATTGTTTTTGGAGATCACCCGAAATGAGAACAAATTTTCTTCTGCTTTGTTAGGTCGTGGTTCTAGACAAAATGCTCATAGACGAGATGCGCTGCGCATCAAACTGATTAAACAAACATGTCTGTGAAAAGAAAGACATTGTTTAAATGTATTTTCAATTAGTTGTTGTTTGTTTGTGGATTTAAAGATAGACTTTGCCCACTGCCGTGAAAAGGCCTCAATGATTTGATCTGTATTTCTACGTGAAACCTGTAAAAACACAAGTTGAGGCTGGAAAAATGCAACCGGTATCTCATTAAACATACAATTTCTAATCAAGGACTTAAGTAATATATCATCTCCAAGATAACTATAAATTATGTAACATTATCTCATCTCAAAAGACAAGTCCGTGGCGATTTATAAGATAACTCGTCTTCCAAGGATCCTGGGCACACACTTTTACCACTGTATAATGTTTAAAGAAGCTATTCAAGACTGCTCAGACATCCTATAAACACTCTGTATATTTAGTCGGTGTAAATAGGAGTCATTAGTGCATCTAAATATTAATATAAGGTTTTGTTGTTCTCGTAATTTCATAAGAGTGTCAACGCGAGCATACTCGGCTGTCAACACTCGCACAATCTAACTTTCACCTCCTCAATCCCAGTGTCACCATACACACTGACATAACTGTCAAATCTAACAGCCATAAGAAAGATAAATGATAACGTGACAGAATCATGTAATCACTACGTGGAGAAAAGTCAACTCAAAAGGAAAAATTGACACGGACATTAAAGCGGACAACAGGGAATCAATGCATTGCAAGAACTGACAGAATATACATATCACCAAGACAACCCCTGCAAAAGCTCCACAGTCCCAGCCATGGTCATCCCATCCTGAAGCATGTAGCCAACCTTGGCTCTCCCTCCTCCCCCTTGCTAGAGGTTGTGATTTATGCCAAAAACAAAAAAGCAATCCCCTTTCTTGGCATGGCACCTCGTCCGACAACGTGGGTGCTTGTCGCGGAGTCATTCGGCATTCCTGTAAGGATTTAATAGCTGGAGGACCAGGGAGCTAACACTCAAATATCAGACTGGGAAGCAGCACTGCTCAAGAGGAGAGCCAAGGAGAACTGAGGTAAGTTCATCATTCATCCTAACATACTGCACCACTCTTAGTTGGAGGTGTTAAGTATTTACAGTTGGCTACAGTGTTTAACTTTAATCTAGTCCAAAGATAACAAACAGCGGAAAACGTTCGCCTGTTAACACAACCGAGCTACCTTTTTTTCTGTGGTATGTACTTGTGGCATTTTGCTCTTTAGTCATTCATATATTTAAAGCATTGTAGGATGGCATCTAGATTCAACTGCTTTTGACTCAAATGTGTATTTTTCAATTATTTTTTTTATTACTGTTATGGTTTAGGTTTGTGCAAATTAAAATCAGAAGTAGTAAAGTTATCCAAGTCACATCCTGGAGGAAGAAAATCGGATCATGTATGTCCAACAGCATTAACAGCTTCTGTTCAGTTCAAATGAAATGCAAATTTTTGTGTAGTCGCCACATCTTAATCACACCTATATCGGTAAAAAGCCAAATCAAAATAGCTCATGAATATTCACAATTCTATCCATATGTTCCACCACCCACAGATGTTTTTGTAAGTAAATAAGCTAAAAGAAAACATAAACGATGACTAGTGTCCTTTGGTTTAGAAAAATAATCAACTTTTCAGGAGCATCCTTCTTTCACTCTTATATTTACCACAACACTGCGAAGGGTCTACTTTGCACGTTCACTCGTTCTTCCAGTTTCTACAGCTACTTAAAAAGATACATTGCAAATAATAAAATGCCTCTGCACGAAGGCAAAAAAGAGACTTTGGTAATAATCCAATTTAAGCAAACCTGCAACTCTCGACATCTACTCCATAGATAGCAACACGCTTTCTGAACATGCCCTTAGATGTGTCTCCCTTTCATCATTTTTATGATGCACTCGGTCTCTTGAGTATACCGTCCCGTGCTGTATTTCAGCGCTGGTCACATTAGCAGCTGGTGGCGGTAAAAAGCAGCATGCAACACAGGCCACATGGAACCCATAAAAAAAACAACTCTCACGGCGAGAAGGCCATTTGCTCAGAGTGAAGCTCAAAATGTTGACTTAGCACAAAAATTTAAATTGCTGTTGTGTAAAGCACTGATCATACTTAGCATATATTGTACAAATATACTTGCTATATTTACAGCTGGGGTGCAGTAAAGATTCATTAAATATCTGTTTTTGCTACTCAGAACGCCAGAATAAGGTAATCTCAAGTGTTTAAACTTGCTGTGCAGGTTTCACTGTGCTACGACTCACTGGTCAGTGACATGTCAACAGTGATTTACAGGCATATTAAGACGTACAAGATGGGATGTTCACAGTTTTATGTGGCATGTGACGTATCGGATGACAATCCAGTTTTCTCGTCTTCCAACAGCCGTGGACCATCGACACCCTAGAATATCACGCGCCTATAATGGGTGCTGCTACGTTTGTGCAAATACTTTACATGAGAAAGGTTATGGGTAGTCAATCATATCCGGACTGAAAGTTCAATGTGTCGACTTTGTCAACAGCACTGTGGCAGCAGTTTTCAACAGTTTTCCGGAGCATTTAATCATGATTATCAATCTCACGTCGTAGTTCATTCAGATTAATTTTTCTCTTATAGTATGAATTTAGTAGAATTTAGAAACAGTTACAACTCCAATAAGATGATTCATTACTACATTAATCTGTCTATGTTGAAAAGATGCAAAGTTGAGTTCTTATGCTTGACTTAAGTGCTGAAAGAGCACTGGCAGGAAGATGCACTACCTTATTAGTGATGGTAGCAACTACATAGAGCTCAAAAGTCTTTCAGTCTGTCTGTCAGCAAGTATGTGTTTGTTTGCTGATTCACCATAAAAGTGAGGAGCTTTATAGCCTGAGGTGACTGCTGCACTGCCTTTACACCCGCTCTGACTTCTAAATCAGAGATGCATAACTCAGCTCATGTAAAATGCACAAACACATCATGCCTCTCCTCTAGCGTGCATATGCTGACACATCAAACAGTCTGGTTCAGTGGGGTATTCTAAGTTTAGAGCATATAGTGACGATCAACGGGACTGTTGGTGGTAGTTCAAACTCGTCTTGTGACGAGGAGAAAAAACATTACACAGTTCAGACAGCAGCAGCAATATTTAGTTTTAGGACAAATTTTCCCAATCAATTTTTCACATTTACTCTCAGCAATGCGGCTGAGATGGTACGCCCAGTCTGTTCCAATCTATTTTCAATCAGACAGTTACAGATACACAGTATGTTTGTGTGCAGTGTTGATGTTAGTGGTTGGTGCAGATTACAATCAATATTTGGGAACATGATCATGTCTCCACCAAAGCTATTAAACTAAAGACCTGGGACAACAAACAGTCCAGGGGATAACAGTAAAATCCTGCAGCTGTACCAGAACATATATTCTAGCTCACACAGTCACCTACAAAACTCACATAGCTTAATTAATCAATTTAATTTGAAAAATGATCCCATCTTCTCTCTCTATGTGTTGCCTATTCAAGCCTATGCGCAATTAGTTTAACTTGTTTAATACTGAATTTTTGAAAGTTAGTCACAGAAAATATAAACTGTTGACTGACCTCACAATGATAAATAATACATAGATAATTGGGGTGAAGATGATGATGACATCAAAGTCTAAAAAACTAAGGTCACGATGTCTCTAAGTAAATAAAACTAAAAAAAAAACCTTTAAGATTGAAAAACTTTACAATAAAAGGAATAAGTCAAATACTGTACAGTAGACGTGGAATGTATACCTTGTATTTTGATGTTTGGTATTGGTATAAAGTACATTTCAATAATGCAACTTTTAATTTGCTAGTCGGGACGATTTTGTACGTCAATCATGTGAAGTTAATATATTCCTCTCATACAGTTGTCTTTCTAAACAAATATTAGCATATCTGTAAATCCCCTTAAGCCTCAGCAACACTGATTCCGTTTCAATTAATGTTCCATCGGTCTATTTTTGTGAGGTGACATTTGTCAACCTAAGTTTAGCAATCATGTGGGTAATGAAAGATGCTATGTTCTATTGGAGGTCCCTGCTGCGGATGGGACTGACAGATCATAAAAAGGTTCATTTGATAAGCATGTAGTCATTTGAACATCAAGCCAGCATGCTGCGGCTTAAGTTGACAACAAACACCCCTGCAGTATACTGCAAGGATAGTTGGAGCTGGAAATTCCATCATGAGGTTGAGCTGAAATTCTACACTCCAGATTTGATTTCAAGGATTTTATTTTTGGGGAATGTGATAAACCTCAGCACGCAGACGATCATGTTTTGTGTTCTTTTACTGCATACTGAGGGTCTGAGTCACAATCATGGCCAATGGTAATGTTTGGCAGAGGCTTTTTAAAACAAAAAGCATTTTTCCGACCATGATAGGTTTTTATTTTGTAACGTATGTTTTAAGCATTCTGTTCAAATAACCACCCCCTCCAGGATCTTTTGATCTTCCAAATAAGAACATTTTACACAAATTTATCTAATCCTAAAATTACTCAAGGAGGTTTGCACTTGTTCTATAATCTTGTAGCGCGCATTCAACTCAAACCACAGGAAGCTTTCTGGCTATTAATTGAGGCTCTCTGTGAAGTGAATACAATTTTTACCATTTATTCCCGCAATTTGAAATAATAAATCCATTATCTGTTGCAGTTAGGGAATTCCTGCTGAGTCTATCCAGGAATCCAAGGACCCAAGATGTTCAGAAAATCTGGCGTGAAGGATGGGACAGCCACTGGCCAGGGTAAGCAATTAAGTGGGATCTCGTTTTCTAAAGGAGTGAATAAAGAAGAACATCAAGCTTGTGTGGCTGTACAACTCAACAGTTAATGTTTGTTCTTTTATTCAAATCTATGAAGATCTGTTTGCAACACAGAGGTGACAAGTAACCAGAGAAAACCAGTAACCTGGACCCAGGGACTAAACTGAAATATCCTCTGACTGGATGAGTGGATTCTATTAAGTCTTAAATCAAAAGGAGACTTTTCTCTTTGTTTTAGAAAATGGCGACAGACGATATATTATTTATTCACCTTACGTAAATATCGAGTTTGCTTTGGAATACAGCTGGCCTAACCATTAGGAAAGTTATAACAGGTACATCATGCACTATGTCCTAAATCGGTGAAGAAATATGCCCTAAACATACTTAACACAAAGCTTTCCTCTGATCAAGCCTTCCCTGATCTTCTTAACAAACTCTGACAAACTAATAATAAGATGAAACACTTCCCATTCAGAGTCAAACAGAACTGACAGAACGAGGTTGACGAGATCCATTTGTGAATGAATCTGAAGGTGATGATGAATATATCAGTTGTGTATTTTTAAGTCTCTCCGACACCTCAGATGATTAATTACTTGCTATTATAACAGAAACGTATCAGCCATGGAGATCTCAGCTGTCTCCAGCTGTAATACTGTTAAAATCAGCTTGTTCAGGAGGTTCAAGGCCCCAATTTATCCGTTAACAACCATACTTAGACTTTACAGCTGCATGCACTCGTAGTCTATTCAAGGCCAGCAGGAGCTCATAAAGAGGTAGACATATGTACATTGCAGACTGATCACAACGCCGCAGACTGATTACAACGCCGCAGACTGATTAGTCGATCAACAACATGGGCTTGACGCACATATGCACAGTTACAGTGTATGGATCCTGTTGAATAATGCTGCAATCTAACATGCCAAATGTTTTGAAAAATTGATGAAACTATGACATTGTTTAACCTGTGCTCCCAAATCTCTCAATTTAGCCATTTAGTGCATCTGCAAATGCCGCTCTACTATATTTACTGTCCATCCATTTAATTATTTAAATCAAATCTGTAATCCCATTATAATGCCATGCTGACATGTGCTGTATATGCTCTTCAACGTGTGCCTTATCAGGTCCTGATGAAGAGAATTACCCTGGTAAGCTTAGGGGACAAGAGAGAGGCCGTCATCAGCTGTCGGTTTTCCCTCCTGACTGCTCACGAAGGCATGAAGAACTGATATGCAATGGATTTATTAATAAACTATATGAGCGCACATATAGCTTGTGCGTGGATATGTAGGTGCATCACTACATATCTGTTCTCAGGTTGATCTTCAGGCATGGATTCCCAAGGACAAGATTTAAAAAGATAAAGTTGTGAATGTAAATATAATGAACATGTCACATACGTACAGCTGTTACAGGATAATAAACTGATACAGGGAGTAACAATAAACATTCTAATATGTTGTGTATTAGAATGTGTTTCAGCGTGATTTACGTGGTTGATGAATGGATTAAAAAACAGCAACAGGTTTTTGAAGGTTGGATGGTCATGTTTTTATTCTCCTCTCTTTTAAGTGTGAAAAGTATTGCCATTGACATTTCATTTTCTGATGCCGACAGTGGGGATCAAGAAAAAATCTAGGGTCCCCGGGGTGATGATTACACAGTTTATCGAGTCGCTGCCAGAGGGAAAGAGCCATCCAGACTTCACCCGCAAGCCGATTGCTTTGACCATCCAAGAGGGTAGGACTGATAGTATAAGAATAATTTTAACATTAACATCACAGAATATTCCAACCTAAAATTTCCATGATTCTGCATAATGGATTAGATCCATGACGTTTGTGCAATGGGCCAGTGGGAGCAGAGCTATGCCATTCAACACCCACACTTCTGTGTCAGTCAGATAGAATTCAATGCACGCTGACTTCAATTTAATCCAGGAAAAGTGAAAAGATTATCAAAAGTCTTTATTGATATCATTTTTGCATTTGGCAAATTCTGTGGTGTTATAAAGGCATCACACATTCTGTGTAATTATGGTTTATATATATATATAAGTCAATAATCATACTTGGTATCAAAAATATTTAAATATATATACTTGCCTCTGTTTAAAATAAATAAATAAATAAAGAAAGAACATCTGGTGACCTTGTCTATCTTTTCTTACAGGCAAATTCGCTTTTTTCAAAGCCATTGTCACTGGAGACCCACAGCCGACTGTATCATGGAGCAGAAATAATGGAGATGTGTCTGATACGTCAAGATACCAGACTAAATATGATCCCAATTCCAATGAGCATACATTTGAGGCAAGTGATACGGGCTATCCAATCGCAGTGATGCTATACAGCACCATGCTGATATAAAGGAATGGTAAAAATAGCACAGAGAAAAATAGATAAATAGGAAGCGAAGGAGAGGGAGAAAAAGAAGCAGCTATTTGATTACATTAAAGTCTTCCGCCCCATCAGTGTGCTTTGCCAGTTGCTTTTTCTACAATAAGTGATTTTATTCATCCTCAGAGGAGAACACTCAACTAAGTGAGCTTGATGAAATGGGCTGGAGTGGACATTTCTACTCACATATCCTGTCAACTTACTGCTACTAACCAGGCAGCAAGAACAGCCTTGTAATTGTACCAGAGTATTTAAATGAAATTGGTCTGTCATATGCAAGATGTCACAAGGATATATATTATTTAACTATTGCTGTTCTTTGGTCCCAAACAACTACCGACCTACCCATGTGGGTCATTTTGCAGTTGCCAGGAACGGAAAGTTTGTTGAGCAGCCCATCCTTGCGAGAAAAACACTTTCGATTGTTGACTTGTTTAACTTAAGTTGATGTAAGTTAACTTGCATGATGTACATCACGTACTGACATTATACTACTTGCACAAGGTAACACACATTTTAATCCAAACCATGACCACTTTGAAACCTAACCAAACCAACCTAACCAAACTGCGAATCAAAGGTGTAAGAACAGAGGATGTTGTTCACCGCACAGATTGTGAAGCCCACTGAGACCATGTGAATTGAGGTCAACACACACAGATATAATTATTAGTTGATGTTAACCTTTACTACATTTATAGTGATAAATAACCAATAACTGGTTAGTAGTAGTTAGCAGGCAAGCAGAAGTTGTAAAAGTTTTCCAAAAGCAATGGATACATGGTTGGAAAATGTAGCTTATTCCATTCTAAGTGGTGGTAGTATTATAACCAGAAAAAAACAAAAAACAGACGGAGCTGAGCACATATTATCTACTTTTCTGATAATATCCACTCTGAACATCCAAATTAAAATCAAAACAACTTCAACAAATGGTGTCAATTATCTGGCACTTGAGCTGATCTGACAGGGCTGCAGGGTGCACTTAACACAGTCGATAAAAAAAGAGTCTGTGAACTGGTTTAAATCATTAAAATCGACCACAAACCCAACAACTTTACCCGCTGGCTCCATTATATTAAGCATGTCTCTTATCTTCCAGATGCCAAATGTCCAACCGGATCAAGCTGACACCTATAAATGCTTTGCCGTGAATGAATTTGGACAAGCCGTGGTCACAGTTGTTCTGAATGTTATTGAAGGTAAGGACTGTTCGTTTGCTATTCATATATGAAATTGATGTAAGCAATAGTATGCCTAGTGATGTAATCTGACATGGCAAACAAACTCAAGCGTCGTCCCAAATCTACTTGAAATTGAGCACACTTGGGTCCAAATTGACACTTCACTACTTCAAATCCTGTAGTGCATTACACTCACCCAGTACTCGCTGTATCACTCAGTAGTCCCTCTTGTATGTTAATTACTTGATTATATTAATAACGTGAGTACCTTCGTCTGCTTTCAGTTGGTTTCAAAAAGAATAAAGCAATACAACCCCAAGCCGAGGCTGTCGATGGGAATTTCAAAACTGTCCTAAAAAGGAAAAGGCAGGTTTGAGTCATAAATGTTGATAGAGTTCTGTGTTCAATAGATTTCTCTAATTCTTCATCTACATTTGCCTTATTTTAAATTCCAGCAAGATCCGTCCGAAAGCTGAGCAACAAGAGAAAAAAGAGGGTGAGATTGATCCTAAATTTTGGGAGCTCCTAATTAGCGCTGACAAGAAAGATTATGAGAGTATCTGTACGGAGTTTGGAGTGACTGACTTTCGTTGGATGCTCAAGAAACTGAATGAGATGAAGAAAGAAAGGGAGGAAGAACAAGCTCAGGTCTGTCATTTGTGACGTTTGAATATTGATGTGACACATGCTTAGATAAATTCTAAAAAGAAGTTCACTCCATTAAAGACACTTCTACAACTAGCTAGCTTTCAATTGTGTTCTGTTTTTGTTCCAGTTTGTCAAAAGCTTGTCCAACCTGAAACATATTCAAGTCAATGCAGATGGTAGTGCGTCCTTTGAGATTGACATGGACCTTCTTGATCCAAGCAGCTCCATATTCCTGTACAAGGTTAGTGTGAAAACACAGCTATAACTCTTCTACACAAGAAGTTGCCCCAATCATAGGTTTCATCCTTCAGGGTCCCTGAATTACAACAATTCATTTACTTTCAAGCCAGTGGTTCAACATCATTGGGCAGGTCTCCTTTTAAACTCATACCTCTGAGACCGCTTTTTGTTTTACAACACAACTCTTAGTGTACAGTATATACTAGAGCTTATGGCTTTGAGTCCAGAAAAATGTTCTGATGAACAATTCAAACTTAACTGACTGTTATTTTCTCCAGCAATCATTTTGCCGATCCATGTTGCAAGCAAAATTTGAAACATCCCAAAACTAAATGATTCCGTATATTTCCCTCACAGGATGGTGTAATGGTTCCATATACAAAGGAGCTGGGAGATAAGATGAAGCACGGCCTAAAACAAGTGGGGAGAAAGTATATTTTCAGTATGAGGGACCTTATGCCTGATGATGCTGGACTGTACCAGTTGGATGTAGAGGACGTGAATATGTTTTCCACTGAATTTAAAAGTACGTTTTCTGGACAATATTTTCAATGCATAACAAAAAACACTACTCTAAAATGAATAAACATAACTGTGTTTTATACTTTTTATATTTCAGTCCCTATGGTGGATTTCTTGGTGAAACTCCAGGAGGTGAAGGCAACGGAGAGAGAAGATGCTGTTTTTGAGTGTGTTTTGTCGAATCCCTTCTCCAAGATTTTGTGGTTTGGCAAGAATTTACCGCTGGAACAGGGGGAAAAATATGATATCGAGGTCTCAGAAGACAAACTCATTCATAGGCTGGTGGTCAAAGACTGCATGATAGTAGACAAAGGAATTTATTCGGCCTGTGCAGGAATAAAATCTTGCAATGCATGGCTGGTTGTTGAAGGTAAGATATCATATTCTGCCAAAAGACTTACTGACAATATTTTTAAGAACAAGCTGTACGCAATCACTGCATCTTTTTGTATTCATTTTTTTTTCAATTCAGCTGATAAAGATGCACAAAAGGGCAAAAAAACAGCAAGGAAAACAACAAGGGCAGGCGGATCTGGGGTGGATCTGCAGAAGATTGCTGAGGAACAGCAAGTCAAATTAGTGAAGGAAAGAGAGGAAAGGAAAGAACAGATTAAGGCTGTGAAAGAAGCTGCTGCAGCCGCACCGCCGCCTGAAACCCCTTCAGCTCCTGCACCCACCAAGGCTCCAGCACCAAAAGCCCCCGAATCAAGTAAGAATGCTGACAACAGGGTTTATGAAAAAGTGTGTGAAAGTCACAAATAAAGAGGCTATATTGGCAAAATCAGTGCCTGAAATTAAGATTAATACTTATGTGGTGATCAAACCAGTAATTCTTTTGATTCATTCATTAGTTGTAACATCTTAATTTGCAATTAAAAAAGCTGCTATAATAATTTGCCAACATGGCAATAACTAACTTGTTTTGACGATTGTCCTGTGTCCAAAAAGAACCAGGACCAGAACCAGCACCAGCAACACCGGCTGGGGAGGTCCCAACGATTGGTAAGAAACTTGAATGGCTGTGACAACCTCTGCATGCATTCACATGTGAATATGACAGCCAGTTGAAATATAACAGCTTTTCTTTACCCTGATGTTCTGAAAAAAAAAATAAATACATATATCTCTGCATCAAGTTTTTCAATCATGCCGAGGACACTGTACTGTTTTGACTTTTGCTGCATTCATGTGCTCGTCAGATGGTCCCATTTCCTGAGTTGGGAAGTCGTTCTTCTGACTACAGCATGTTCATGTGCGTCATGTCAGGATGTGGGAGCGTTTAAACATCATGTCACAGCTGTTTCCAGTATTTGAGTGACAAGGAAGCGCAAAGGAAACCATACAATGCATGACTTTGGTAAAAGTTTCTTACCCAATGTATGCTGTCGCCATGTTTCAGCGTCATAAGACGTCAACTCAGCAACTCTGTTGACCTTCCCAGTCGTTGTTCCGACTTGAGATGTTTTTCACATGAACTTTCTCAGTTGGAAAAACCTTTTTCAAGCAAGTGAATGCATTATTCTTATATGTTGTGTTGTCAGCTCATTATGTGATTGTCTGCCATTGTTACGTCAGGTTTTGTTTCGTATAACTAAGATTTACTGTTATAATTAATATTCTGAGGATAGCTATTGACATAGGTCGCAATGCTACCACACAGTCATTTATGTGGTCTGCACCTTGCTAAATGATTAAATCTCACTTTTATGTTTAGGTTCATGATACTGTGTCCTGAAGTATGCTCAGAATCATGCTCAAAATTACAACATGGGAATTAATGAATTCAGATTCTTCTCACCTGACCACAATTTACTGTTTAAAGACTGCATCACATTTTCTTATCAAGATGTATCAGTGGGTAATTTACAAAGAAATTGATTTCTGTTTAAGGCACCATACCAGTGCCTTGCATCAATTTTTATAAGCGTTACATCCACTATTTTTCAAAGCATGCTGTAGTTTCTAGATTTTTAGGATTGCTACCCACCACTGAAAAAGAAGCCACTCATTCATTTCAGTGCAATATGGACGTCATCTTAGCATGCCTGTGTTAGGTGATTCATCTCCGCATTACATCTGGTCTGGTCTATGTTATTGTTAATGCTGCATCGCAGTGTCTTTTTATGTGAAGACTGGTTTAAACTACTTAAAGAAACATTATGCAGAAATTGGAATTTTGTGTGATTTGGTGCCCACCAAAGTTTCTGACTACAACACCATTGTCAGAAATAAAAATCCCAGGTATGTCAAAATGTCTTCGTAATATAGGTGCTGACTTCAAGCAAAACTCATTACGTACTGAAGGAACCTAGTGCAGAAACAAGCATTATATAGGCGGAATGACTGAGACAGAGACACCATTCACCCTATAACAAGACACCGTACCATCAAAAAGATTTTGAAGCTGATATTTTAAGTTAAAAAAGTTACGTAATTTTGCTTTAATGTAAGTTCTCTGCCTCTTTTCACAGTTCCCTTCAGAAACAATGCAGATGTTCAAGTCTTAATAATTTTCTGTCCAGTATTTCAACAGAAAAGTTCAAACCGCTGAAAAGACATCACCACTTCCCCCTCACTGAGCATTTGAGAGAATTTAAATATGATAATATGAGACGCCCTGAACCATATCCCACCCTCCATAACTGCTGTTCTGAAAAAGATAACTAACCACCACAGCCACACGCCCATCATTTAAAAGAAAAAGTGGAGCTGATTCTAATTTAGTTTGTCACATTTCTGTAAGTTCAGACCTGACAATATTATTGGACTCCAAAGCACCACGATTCTGGAAACAATTATATTACCGGTGAGGGGCATGACTTTGGCAGGTAGCTAAAGCTTGTAGATGATCTCTTACACTTCATCACCCTCAAAATGTTATTTTATCCAACGAGTGCATTAAGGCAAACTGTTAAACATTGAACCATATAACATTTTTATTTTGAGATAATTATCCGAAAAGGAAGCAAGAATTAAGCATCATTTAAAATATGATGCATTAAAAGAAATGTATCTTTGGAGTGAAGATATAAAGAAATGATTGAATTTCAGGTTCATTGTTGACATTGCAAACGGTAGATCATTTTTGTTAAACCTGTTTTTTTTTTTATGTTTAGAAAAGAGTAACAAGGAAAGTATAAGTTTGGCTTACAACCATATACTATTCTTACAGGTTTTTAAAAAAAAAAAAAAGACCAATGAGAACTGTTTAAGTTTTCATTTAAAGAAAACTTTTAAATGACCCCACCAACTCATCTTTCTGTAGGAATAAAGTACCAACACTATGGCATGCTTTGAAAAATGGAAAAAGTAGTTTCACACTAGATTTCATACTGTCTGTGACCTATCGCTGATATGTCATTCAGACAAATCCTCAGAAGCAGCAGCTGGAGACTCGGGCAGTGGTAAGAGAGACTGTAGTGCATATTAAATTGAGAAGTTAATTTACTAAATCAAATTACTTACTCTTATAATTGCTGTTAGGCCGCTCAACTGAGGAAGCCACTGGTGGAGAAAGGCTTGATCAACCACTTGCAGATGCAAGAAGTGGTATGCCAGATATGAAATACTGGAAGTATAATAGTAACACAAATATTAATAGACTAATAAAATAACTTTTTATTTGCTTTAGTAGCACAATAGTTGAGTTAAATTAACACATCAAAATGTAACCATCAATAACAACCACTTATCATATTCCCTTTAACATCCTACTTCTTTAATGTTGCCTATTACATGTTTCCTTTAAAAGGCAGAATGAGTAGGAGTTTTTCTGTTCTGGAAATTTCTGGACATTGGTCCTTTGGACAGTCACTGTATTGCGCCCAGCAAACAACGGCATGCTGAGTATGAGGGGGGTCACCATAAAAACATAGCAACCAGGTGCCAGATTGTAAGCATGCATCCAAGAACACCCATGGAGCCAGGGGGGGAAGGAGCCAACTTTGAATGTGGTGTTTACAAACTCAACCAAAATAATCTTACTCATTCTGCCTTCTGTCAAATGCCACACTTTATGTATGAAAAGGTGTGAAATAACACAACAGGGATTTATTATAACTTGCATGTTCGAACACCAATTTTAGTGTTATACTGGTCCAAAGACTCTCACTGTTCAAATTTGTTCATGTCTTCTTAGAAAGTCTTGTGAGCCTGCGTGGTTTTTGCTAACATTTGCAAAACTTTATGTTCGCCAGTTGTCATTGTGCTTGCTTTTGATATTGTTAAGTTGCTTTGTTACGAATGTTTGTCACTAAATTTCAAACTAGATCAACAATTACCTAACATATGAACCATGCACTGTAGTGTGTACCACATTTATTAAAAAACAGTGGAAAGTAGGGTGAAGTTTTGTAGTCCACAAAACCTTTCTGGAGCTGTTAAAAAGTAGTTGTTATATGTTGCTTATACCTTTTTTTAAAGTTGAAATCTTCAATGTAGCTGCTAAGCTAAAAGCGTTAGCATTCAACCCTGTCTGAAGTGGGTGCATTGAGCTTGATCATATATGGCATTTTGTCTTTTTCAGTCTCAATCTTCTTCAGTTGTTTACAAGTGTTGCAGTGTTGTTCTGCTGTCAAGAATTTTTTGTGGACTACTACATTTTACTTGACTTCCAGTTGGCATGGGGGTGACTAAAATGACTAATTTTTATTTTCAGGTGAAGTTTTCTTTTAAGTTATGATCACACTCTTAATTCCTTCCCTCCTTTTTAAAGCCTAACACTAACCTTTTTCTTTTAGCCAAACTCTGACTTTATTCACAGGTAGATATTGATATTCATTAACCATATAACCACTTAATCTCAACAAGCATGTTAATAAGAAGAAAATAGAAGCATGTGTGCAGGTAATTAATTTATTCTTTACTTTGATTCTGTATACATATAGACCTAGACTGAAAGCAGCTGCACAGGAATATGCAAAGTGGAGAGTAACTTTGTTTTGTTTTTCTCAGAGCCTGGAATTACCGGTGGACTTTCTGATATTTATGCTCTTCGTGGAAACCCTGCTGAACTAAGTGTGACGATGAACATCGACAGTAACGCCGACTGGTTCAAAGATGGAGAGCAGGTAAAGCCCATGAATTAGAAAATGTCCTACATACTTAAAATATGTCTTTGTACAAAAAGCTTTTCATAACTTCATTTTCAATATTAGAAACAACCAACTTCAAAAGTAAGTCAAAAGTAACAGATAGTCTTGTGTCTTAAGATGAGAGTTTTTCTTTCTGCCAATTTAGTAATGTAAAACAGAAATAAAGTTAATTTCCATTTTCATTTCACTTTTGATTTGCCAGTTAAACTCAGGTGCTGGGGTCACCATAACAAAAGACAAAACCTCTCACAAGCTGACAATTCGAAGCTGCAGAGATGATGACTCTGGAGTTTATCGTTTTGTATCAGGGGATCTAAGTACACAAGGAAAGGTCACTGTTGGAGGTATAATTTACTTCTCTCTATTACAGATCAAACAGTATATTAAATGACACAACAGTTACTGTGTATTAAACTGAAATGTTTTTCACAGATGTACCTGAATTTGACCCAGACGACCTTCACAAGTTCTCCAAACCTGTGATCGTAAGAGTTGGCCAGAACGCTGCTTTCAAGATGCCCTTTCCTCCTCAGGAGTCTTTGGTGGTCAGTTGGTTTAAAGATGGCACAGAACTCAAAGACGGAGGAGGAATTAAAATAGTGAGGGAGCCCAATCACAGCCGGCTGCTGCTCAAAGACTGCCTGCGGACAGACGCAGGGGAAATAAAGATACAACTGAAAAACCCATTTGGCGCTGTGGAGGCCACATCTCGACTTATTGTGCTTGGTATAAAACAATACAAACAAATCTAATGAGAAAAGTGAAACTTAATGAAAGAGAAAAACATGACATTACCAAAATTCACAGCCATGTTCACACATTAAAAAAAACTTTCACCTAACAAAGCACATTTTGAAATTCAAAACCTTGTTTTTGTAACAGATCGGCCAGGACCACCTGAGGGTCCCGTGGAAACTGCTGAAACAACTTCATCCATCATTGAGATTAAGTGGAGCCCTCCGAAAGACGACGGTGGCTCCGCTGTCACCAACTACATCATAGAGAGGCAGCAGGCAGGGCAGAGTTTGTGGACGAAGCTTGGGGACGTCTCAGCTGACAAGACCTCCTTCAGAGACAGGAATGTGACTCATGGAAAGAAATACAACTACCGCATCTACGCAGAAAACCCAGAGGGCCTCAGTGACTCCCTGGAGACAGCTGATAGCATTATGGCTGGCATAATGAGTGAGTGTAGAAAAAGGAAGTCTCATTTAGCATTCCTCAGCAAAACCCGTGTTAATCTCCCTCAGGTTGTAATAAATGAAAATGCCCCTGGAAAGGTTTTCTGATTGCTTCAAATCGTTTATCACCGACACTATTTAGTCACTGTGGAACCCCCATCTTTTATCATTGCTGTAATAGCCGCTCTATCTCCGACAGGAATAGTTTGCAATATCTGCAGTAACAACATGTAGATGTCTTTAACTTATTCCACGTCTTTAATTACCTCTTAATTATTAATAATGAGCTTACCTGAGTAATTGGACATGTCATTCCGTAGTACTCTCCGGTCCACCTGGTGCTCCCACCGTGGTGAGCGCCTCCAAGACCTGCATCAAATTGACCTGGACCCCTCCAGAGGACGACAGAGGAGTACCAATCATTGGTTACCAACTAGAGAAACGGAAGAAAGACACGAATCAGTGGATTGCCTTGAATGCAGTTAATGAACCTATTGAAGGTTAGTCAGGAACACGTGCCGCATACTAAAAGGAAAATTCTCTTCATTTTCATTCATTCTTTTTTTTTTTTCCTGGAATGCCATTAATCTTATTTTCAGACGTGAGCTATGCAGTTAAGGATGTTACTGAGGGAGCGGAGTACGAGTTCAGGGTTTCAGCAATCAATGAGTCAGGAGCCGGAGATCCTAGCCCTCCCTCTGCAATGGTGTGTGCAAAGAATCCCAACAGTAAGTAGTGAACTTCCTTCGCTGTGCATATAAACGATTTTGGTCCAGAGCAATGTTTGTCTGCCATCTGCATTTCATGTTTTTATTTTTTCATCCAGTGAGACCTTGTTTTAAAAACCCAGAGGACTTCATTGTTGTCAGAGCTGGAAATTCTGCACGTATCAAAATTTGCTATGAGGTAGGAATAAGCGTAAAAGCTTGAAAGCATAACCGAGATTCTCTACCATGGTATGAATCCTAAATCTAGCTCTTACCTCAGAGTTCTGTATTTTGTAACTTATTCCCCCATTCCATCCATGTCATATACCTGAGTGATGGGCTTGTGACATGACTGCATATACCTCACACTTTATCTCGTTTGTCTGATATTGATGTCTCCAGGCTGAACCTCCACCACAGATCACTTGGCTGAAGGATGATGAGCCAATATCCCCGTGGAGTCAAGTCATCAATACAGAGGGAATGTCTCAGCTTGTTATACCGTCATCAAAGCGCTCGGATTCAGCCATTTACACGATCATAGCCAAAAACTCTGTGGGTGAGGCTTCATTCGACATTGAGGTTAGAGTCACAGGTAAGGACAAATAGATTAGAGCAGAAAAGTTGTGGAAACAGCAGTGATATTTTTCTTCCTGAAACTACCGGTGGCAATTATTTCATGCTGATATTAGCTGCATGTTGTCTTGACAATCCTCAGGTCTTTAAATGAGGCGTTCATCTGTAGGAGATTAATTTAATCTCGCTCGAATTGTGTTCCTCTGTCCAAGGGAGAACATCATTTATATCAACATTGGACAATATTAATTGGGTAACATTTCACCAATATTATGCAAATGGCACACCGATGTATTGGCAACCCAATGTCAAACCCTGATTAAAATTAAACCACTTCCAAATGAAATGAGAAAACATAATTCTTACAGTGTAACATGCAGTAATAGGATATGATTAACTTATATCAGCTGTCAAATGCAAATTAAATCCTTGCAAAAACCCACAGCGGAGTAGAATGTCTCTCGAGTAAAGTGAGATTGCGCAAGGTCTCAAGGTCTCAGTGCAGTCTCATTATAAAGAAATTAATGAAAGCTGCTCCAAATATGTGGTAGACAGGACAAATGTTTAGAAACTGATTTTTCCTCCTCTAACTAAGATACTCTGCTTCTTATCACATTTCCTTGCTAGATGAACCCAAGACTCCAGGGCCAGTTGAGCTGGAGCAAACAGTCCAGGGAAAAGTGGTGGTGTCATGGGCTCCCTCCCCAGACCAGGAGCTCGACGACCGACTGTACTATGTGGTTTCTCAACATGACTCCAACATCAGAATGTGGAAGACAGTAGCAGACCGCCTCTTCACGAACACATACACAGCCGTCAACATTAACCCCGGCATAGAGTACCATTTCCGGATCTACGCCAAGAATGATGTGGGCCTCTCAGATCCATCTCAGTCACCTACATGGGGCATCAACAGCAACAGAGGTGGGTCATTATATTTGTGCCAGTTTAGTTATGTCAAATTAATCCATTACAACAAATCACAACATACACGGCACATGGTAGTGTGACGGTTTCATGTATAATCAGTCATATATTCTCCAATTACCTGATTTGATTTGATTTTCAATTTCAAGGTCATGATTAGATTTGATTTGAACGTGTGTTTTTGTTTTAGCACTGACACCTATGCCAGTGTCAGACTATGGCATCTGATGTCATTAAGATCAACAGATCAGTAAAAAAAATACCACCCTTCAGGGTTTAAAATATAAACAAACAAAAGGAAGATATTTTAATTCTTCTTTGGTTTTTCAAATATTTCCCAAGTAAGCCCTCAGTTCTTCCTCTATGAGTAAATCCTCTTTCCAAACAAATCAATAAAAGATCTCTGAAAAAGGAAATAAACCCAACATCTCCGAGGCTGAGTTAACTCTAGGGCCAGTCAGTTGGTGGTCTTCATAAGGTGTTATTGACATAGCATCACAAAGTCGGTAGCAAAGACTCTGATCTGGGTAATACAACTGCATGTCTAAGATGTTGTGGAACATTGCTGGTGTGATTATCATGCAACCTTAATGCTCATTTTTAATCCTTACCCTTTTTGATTTTCAAGTCCAAATTACCTCAAATGGAGTTAACTCAGAGGTGGTGAGCTTTGAGAGGCCTCCATCCATCTTGGTCCCTCTGAAAGTCCACACACCACCTAAAGGTTACCAACTCTACATGACATGTGCCGTCCGAGGATGCCCTACACCCACTGTGTCTTGGTACCTGAACGACGTCTGCATCAACTCAGACCACAACTATTACATGACCAACTCGTTTGGTGTGTGCTCCATGTACATTCTCAGAGTCCGATCGAAGGACAGCGGTGATTACAAAGTTGTTGCAGTAAACCCTCTTGGAAAGGCAGAGTGTTCGACAAAACTTAGTGTTAGAGGTAAGGTTTAACTTAAAAATCACTCAGATCTTTATCAGAGTTACCCGTTTTGTTTTATTCTACTAACGATCATTTTTGCCTCTGCTTTTTCTCCACAGATTAAAATGACATGACAGCTTCATGCGACTTTTCCCCCTACTGAGATAAAATAAGGAAGTGGAATGGTGTGTTTTTCTGTGTAGACTGAATTGACAGCATGGGATAAAACAATCAAACACAAACAAAAGATTTTCTGAATGCTAATTTATTTAATTTATTTGAAATGTGACTGATTTACAATTGTTACTTTGTCAACAGAAATAATAACCATGTAGCACGAATGGAGTGACAAACTGTAGCACAAAGACATCTGTCTAATTTTCAAGCTCTTGTAACGATGACAATAAATCGACAAACTGACACTAATGTGTAGTGTTCCTTTGTGTTCTTTACAAACATTCTTCACTCACTTCGCTGACAGAAACCAACAATTTAAATCTTTCTAGCAACAGATGCTTCCAGCATGTGTTTCCAGTAGCACAAAGGTCCAATATCTAAGCAACGCAATGCACATCGCAGTACTATATTAAGCCTTTATAAACCAAGTGCATATTTTCATTATATTTCCATATAGACACCTGAGCTTTCAAGTGAATTGTCTATAAAAAAAAATCCTCGGCCACAAAACCTTTATTAAGGCCTTTCTTATTTCTATAGTCAAATGACCATTCAAGTGGTCTTTCAGTGTACCAACTGTTAGTATAGAGCTCAAAGACTTAAACATACACTGACAAGGCCAACACATATCAAGTCCATACAGTACATACAATGACAGTGATAACACATTCAATGGTGCAGAATTCAACCCTTTGACTAAAACATACCACCAAGATACCTGTTCAATTTCGGAATTAGAATCAGAATTCCTTTATTTGTCCTGCAAACAGGGAAATTTCTGTGTCACAGCAGTAAAAAATAAACAATATAATAAAAAGGTAAGGAATAAAAATAGACTTGTATATACATAATATTGTAAAAAAATATAAATGGGTATACACAAAATAAAAATGGGTATTAAAAATGGGTACGAAAATTGTCCAGTTAGTGCAAACCAAAATGAGAAATGGGTTATGTGTAGAGTTTTTATTGCACAGTGCACATTGAGGTCTACCGGGAGCAGTGCTGGTTGTAGAGTCTGACAGCAGCAGGAAGGAAGGACCTGCGACACCTCTCCCTCAAACACTTTGGGTATATCAGTCTATCATTGAAGGAGTCGACCAGTGCTGTGCTAGTGACGTGCAGGGGGTGGGACCCCTTCACCAGCAGCGATTAGAACTCACTGATGTGGTCGAAATAAGGCAGCAATGTTCTTCCTATGAGACTAGCACAGTTGTCAATATCCTTTTATGTAAGAGTGCTTACCTCATTTCGTTTGTTAGGGTAGAAGGTGACATTTGTGTATATCCTTCACTAGTGTCATCAGGCTTTTCTTTCCATTAAGTTACACTCTCTTTTATAAGGGTCGGGGTGACTATTCAAACTGTCTGGATAAGTCAGGCTTGTTTAACCTCTGACAATGTGAACCAAAAAACCCACTCAGAGCAACGAGTCCAAAAATCCCCCACGCCATGAGCAACCATCTTTTTATAATGCCACCACAGGTCCAGTGTGACTCACTGAATACCACAGACATGCTGTGAGAATTTCCGTTGACACTCTTGGAGGCTAATTGAACAGCCAATACATTTACACCGGAGATTGTTTTACCAAATAAAAGGTCTCATGTTAATGTTTACTGACTAGTAGAACAGTTATCATATTACTAGAGACCTTGTGAAGCTGCCAGTCAAAAGCTTTGGTTGGATGCTTTGACCCTTACTGTACACGGGTATTGTGGATCCATAAATCAGAAAGCCTCAACCATAAAGATCATGAACAGTCAAGTCCGTCATTAATACAAATAAAAATTCAAGACCAACTTCGTCATAGTTAAAATTTCATAGAATGGGAATCGGATATTAGACTGTAACACGCCTGTTTTTTTTTATATTGTCAACAGCAATTGTAGAAAACTGTTGACTCGATATGTCCAATAGCAGATTGAATGAACAGTCATAATGTATTTGCAGCTGCAAAGTGATCGCTTTCATAGGGATGGGTAAGAGGAACCTCCACCCTTACCAGTGCTGTAATATGGGTTTTTAGTAACCCAATTTCACCCATGTATGGATTTCCATGCGCTCCAAACGTTTATTACCGAACAAAAAGGGGTGTCACCTCTGAAATATTGGTTAGTGAGAAGAGAACAAGCAGAAGACGGATATCCGAACATTGTGGGAAAGGAACTGAGAGTAAGTCGGATTCTTATTTCTTTAACAGCATTTTCCCGTAAAAATCTTTGACGAAATAATCGACTGACTGAAAGCAACCGCATTTTATATCGTGCGACTGAAACCAATGCAGAATGCTTTAAAACGACTAGTGGCACAATTATTTAAGTATGGATCATTAGGTTCATTATGTTTCAATCCAATTTTGGTGCTCCATGTCAACTTGTTACGATCAGTTGTTATTGAATGTTTTTGTCCATCGTGAAAACATGAACTACTAATGATTTAAGAAAATAGAAATGCATTATTGGTGGAAAGTTTATTATTATTTATTTTTAAGACAAATGGCACAAATCATTTCAGATAAGCAGCTCGGATATATTGGCCATAGATGAGCATTAGGTTGGATTTAGAGGCAGTCAAAGCATTGGATTCACTGCGGAAATCTACTAAACCTGATAAAAAACTGACTGTCTTTTGTATATTTCTTCATATGGCTGTGTAAAAGTATTAGTTGCTAGTTTGTTGGCATAGCCTCACAAACCTGGGCCAAAACCAACACTGCAGGAACCAAAGTGTTGTCTCTAAAAGTATCTCAACTCTAAAAACATTTTCATATTACAAGAGTTAATGCAGCGAAGAAGAAATCAGACACCCTGTAAAAAAGAGAAAGTTATGAATGGACATCTTGAGATCATCCTGTGATACGGGTATTGAAGATCTCAAATGTGTGCCATATCTCAGTGAGGAATGTGACCTTCCCAACTGCCTGCCCATGACTAACAAAGGATTGAGCTTGAGACTGTGATCAGTTTGCACTGTGTGACACATCAAAGCCTTAATATAATACCGTTATTGCTGGGTTGTAGATTTTCAAGGTCAGATATCTTTTATCACATTTTTCTATGTTCCTCTTATGGTCCTTAAACTTAAGGGGCCATGGAAAAAAGCCTTATGGCCATAATCTTGATATACAGCCCATTTTGTTCTAATTAAAATCCTCTCAGCTCTGAAGATACTAAAAGAATCATCCGTCCAACTTTAAGATTAGAAATACCCTACATTAACAGTTTTTAGGTCATTACCATCCACTACTAGACTTAAAGGTCTCATCAACGACAGTCAAAGTAGGTCAAAGTCATTCCTGTTTGCTGCCCATATGCTGAGGGCTTGTTGGAGACAAACTCTGTATCTCTATAATAACCCTCTTTAGAGAAGGTTTGCTTTTCAAATAAGCAAGTACACAATCTATGCCTTCTCACCTTCCAACACAAAACAAATGAATCTCTCAGGACAAGTACACTGACTTTAAAGTTTACTTTCAGTCTTTTGCTGGCAGTTAACAACTAGGCACCTAACAAGAACCACTGGAGAAAACATAATTTTTAAGAGTTGGTGGCATAAAAGAGATTTACAGATACGTGCACTGGCTTAACAGTTTGATTTGAAGACATTCTGGCCCTGTCTATGTTTGGATCCTGAGCAGTTAAACTGCTGGCACAGCCACTTGACTCCACAGGCAGTTGGGCAGAGTCAGCCACTAGGTGGGATTTCACATTCCCCTTTTACAGTGTCCCAGCATGTCTCCAAATGTCTGCACGAGTCACGCAGGAGTCAAGGCACTCCCACTTTGACAGGCTGATGTCATACGGTAACACAGATGATACATGAGGAGAACCTCCAAGGCAGAGTTTCTCAACCTTTCCAGTCCCCTGACCCCATTTGTAGGGCTCCTAGTTTCTCATGACCTCAGCAGTTACTGTCATGGAGTTGAGTCATGTGGCTTTGAGGATACTTCAGGCCAGGGAGGAAGCTCCAAATGAATCATATAAGAATTAAAACATAAACAATTTTTTGGTGTGTAGAAGAGTTTTAGAGCTATTTTCGGTTATTTCCTGAATATATTTTTCAATCTTATCTACTTATTGTTGCATCATTTTCTGTTTCTCGCGATTTTAATTAGATGTCATGCAATAGTAGGAATACATAACGATAAGATACCTTCAGAGTTATGCAAAGAAACACCACTCCAAGGTGATATAACATCTTTGCTACAGTTGAATAAAGATTGCTTTTCCTTTTCGTGTTTCTGTCAGCAAATCTCTTTAAAATTTATTTGAGTTATTTTGTGAATTTTGAGTTGATGATGAGGCGTAAATGGAAACCTTTTAACTGTTCAAATGTTTTCCATAAATAACCCCAAACACAAACAAAGCTGCTCTAAATGTGTTTTTCTTCAATCTGAATAAAAAAGTGATAGAACACATGAATGATGTAGTTGTAGTACAGCATGGTGTTAGTTCAGCTGGAGTATCTGATTTATCCATAACCACAAATCCAATTGTGTATCTTAAACAGAGCATACCTTTTTACATCATGGTACAATGTTTGCCTTGTAAAAACAATCTATAAAGACGATGAAAAATGATGCTCTGTTCTGAATACTGTCTAATGATGAATGCTAATGTAGCTAGACACTTCAAACTGTGACAGTTTTTCTTTGTGCTTCAGCCACAAAGTCATCAAACCTGGGGGGTTGACAAACAATCAACAACGCTGCAATGAGTTCTGAGGAACCGAAAGCCTCAGGTAAGTTTCGAAAATGTAAGGCACTTTTTTGTGGTTGTTTTGTTTGTAGCACTTGAAAATGGAAGTGTTTATTGTTCACCAAGTTGTATTATTACATATTTAACAGACAAAATACAGTATAGTATTTAGACCTTCACAATTCTTTAAATAAAAGTAGATTGAGGGTGCCTTGATCAATCTTGAAGGTGTCCATAATCTACTTTAAAGGAAAATCATAGAGATAGCAGTGTTTAACATCCTCTTTCTTCTGTTTCCAAACTTTATATAACCTCACTTACTTCAGGTCCACACTAAATACCAATAGTGTGATGTAGCCAACTCGATAACTACACTGATTGGTCATATTACTTCACATGGCTCTTCCTCGATGGATGTGTTGTAAATAATGTAATGTGAGTCGGGGTGACAATGTGGGTGACTAGCAGCATGACAATGTAATGCAGTGCAATATTGTATTTCAATGGTGCAAACGGAGAAATTCATAGGCTATTTCAAATCAGTCTACAGGCATTTCCGGATTTAGCAATTTAGAAAGTGGATCGTGATTTCAAATTAGATTGTGGAAGAGGAAGAGCACAAAACATAGGAGGTACAGAAAATTAAGTACAGAAGGAAAATATACCTGCTGATTAAAACATTCTTTTCTTCCAACACTTGAAAACATCTGAACATCATTTAATGACAGAAACACTACGTACTTGAAATGGGGAAACATCTATCATGGATATATATGAAAGTCAGGAAGTGTATCATTTTCAATTTCTATCTCCCAGAGTGCCTGAGGCCATTTGTACCTATTCTACAGGCTAAGTGCTGGTGGCTCAGAGTGAAAGGAGTATCAGTATTTTATACAGCCAACAAATTATTACATAAAGTGTTGTGAAGTCTGCTGCTGTCCAATCTCACAGTTTTTGGTATGCAGAAGCAAACAACTGACTGCGTCCTACCAGACATGGATTATGTGTGAATCAATGCTTGAGGAACAAGGTTACAAGAATCCTGCCTGCACTCAGATGATATAAGAGCGTAAACGAAGCCCTTGAGAGATGACACATAGAACTTGATGAATATTCAATATATGCCCTCTAACTGAAGTAGGACTGCTATGGAAAGGTGATGAAGAAGTTTAGTCTGTCACTGAGAGGATCTGGTTTCACTGCAAAGTTAAATTTGTAGCTGCGTTCTTTCATTGGCCAACTTATTTAATTCCTGTTAGAACTGGGCAATATTTCAATATTATAATATTATCTTGATATGAGACTAAATGGATATCTTTACATTGTGATATGACTAAAGTGTTGTCTTTAAACTGGTTTAAAATGCTTGACAACGGTAAAGTGATGTAATATTCTTAACTTACCAGACAGTTCTACTTGTTCTAATACTTAGCTTTACCCAGTTCATTATATCCACATCACTGATAACTAATTAACAAAAATAATCATGGTAATATTATGTGAGGGTACCAATAGTCATGCTTACAATATTGATATCAAGGTATTAGACTAAAACTATCTTGAAATACAAATTTGTCACCTACTCCTAGCATTTTTGGCTATATTGCTCAGTCCTGATTGATGTTATGCCACTGAGTAGAAGAAAATGTTTGATTTTGGGAAATCAAACTTTGTGTTCATAAAACCAGTAGAACATTTACATTTGAAAATTAGAGATGAATACACAGAATGGGCTTAAAAAGTCTTAAAGGCTGTTAAATCCATGTTAAAGCTGGTAAGATAGCAGAACTTATGACAGCAACCTAAAAAAGACAGTTACACAAAAGATGATTACTTCACTGAAATGTCAGTTTCACATTTCAAACGGAACAAAAAGTAAATGTTGCTTATCAAAACTGAATCTTAGATTGCACAATTGGACATTAACCTTTTCTAGGGATTTAGGATTTGTATATGCTTCTTAAAAGGCAATTAATTGGTCAACATATCTTTACTAAAAATGGCTTGTTTGTGGCTATTGCCTCTACAGATTGGGCAACATCCATTCAGAAATCTAATTGTAGCCTAATTAACCACTGAGTGTGATTTAAGTTTTGGTGTGTACCTACACAGTGGTTGAAGACAGTAATTGTGGAACACATTTGATTCTCCACACAGTTTGACTGTGATGAGCCATTTGGCCATAGCTATACTATGCAGCAGTTAAGGTTCAAGCCTTTGGGTGAATGAAGCAGCTCTGAGTCATTATGAGGTATGATGCTTGTGCAGGAAGGGGAGTAACAGTTGGAGTCTGAGATTTCACCAGCTGGTGTACGAACGTCGAGTCATCCTACAGTTGAAATCTGAGAGAGTATAAAAGTGTCACCCATCTGGCTACAGGGTCTGGGCTAAAAAACACAAGAGTTATACGCTTTTGACACTGTAGCATCTCAACTTTGTGGAAGCTTTTTCTAAAACCTCAGAGAGGCACATTTTTTAGAACATCTCATAAAACGCATAATTTTTAATCAGATTTTGTATCGGTTTCTTTTCTAAAAAGTCTTGTCTGACCCTCTGTTAAGTTATTTTTAACCATAGCAAACCAACCAGCAAAGAGGTAAATAAAATTGATTTACATGTTTTAAATGAGAAAAACAAAATCTGGTTATTTGTAAACACATAACTACCACTTAAAACTGATATGGATGAGTTTGCCATAAATGTTTGCCCTATACCTTTTTATAAAATAGATAAAATTCTATCCAATATACATCTCAATAAGCACAGCCCAAGAAATCCAAGTTCTTGCCATGTTGTAGCAGCTGTAACAGTTGACAAAGAGAAAGGAAATACTGACCCCTTGTGAAGTTTTAGTGTAACTGCAACCAAAAGCAAAAGCACTGGTGAACAAATCATGAATATAACATGTTGAAGACAATATCATCGTTTTTTCATGCTGTGCAAGAATATAATTCTGTTGACACAAACAAAGCATTAAAAACATGTTTTCTGTTTCTTTCATCTATGTTTGTCTTAACTACCTCCTACAACTGACTTTCTGTTATTTCCTGGTCTTATCAGTGGCTATCAAGAAAAGATCCAGAGTTCCTGGGGTTATGATCACTCAGTATGTTGAGCAACTCCCTCCTGGAAAGTCAACACCTGACTTCACTCGGAAGCCAATGAATGTGACCGTTCAAAGTGGTAAATAACAAACCTAAGAAGTAAAACGGTGAATACAACAACATTATAAAACAATATCTACAACTGTAACACTGCTGTACGGCTCTCTGTCTTTTGTTTTTTTAAGGAAAAAAAGGGTTTTTCAAAGCTATAGTGAATGGAGAGCCAGTACCAACTGTAACATGGGAGCGTAATAAGGGTGAAGTCACAGACCCAGAAAAATACAAAACCAGATATGATGAAAGAGCTCACGAGCACATTCTTGAGGTGAGAAAACTTTGAATAAGATCCTTCATACCACATAAAACATGTTGTTGTTTAAAAGTCTTAAATACTTTCATTTGTCCTTATTAAGAGTATTCAGTTACAAAACTATTCACCACTAAAGATGCAATCTAACTGTGAGAATGAGGCTTTTTCAGATTATCTGTGCAAAACCAGAGGAAGCCGACACCTACAGATGCTTTGCCACCAATGAGTATGGAAAGGCTGTCTGCACCGCAACTCTCAATGTTATGGGAGGTAAAAGACAGATACTTATAATTCATTATGTTCATTGCAAATGTATCAAATTAGAAAAAAATTACAACTTAGCTTTGACTATTTACTTATGATTTCTTGTTTTGCTGATGTTTTGTCCAGGTGGCTTGAAGAAGAAAAGGCAGGCAGGTATGACACTTTCCATAGATTTCTGATGGAGCAGGATTTTTTTCTTTCGGTCTTCCATCTTTCCATGAAATTATTTTTTAAGGGTAGTCAGTGTGTTCTTTTCTTTAATTTGGATCTCAGCAGCAGCAACGTTAAACATGGTAATGAAATACTAATACATTTGATGTAATTATTAAGTCTCCAAGCAAGACCCTTTGGTTAAAAAAAAATTGAAGGCATATGTTTGTTTGTTTGAGATTGTAAATTATCATGATAACATAATCATTTGGTATTAAGAAAAGTATCCCATGATTTTTTTTTTTCACCATTTACATCCAATTTCCTTTCAGAAACTGAAGCACCACAGGATTTCAGATCGATGCTTAAGAAAACGTAAGCTCAAATCAAAATTTTGCTTAAATATATAGTGCTGCAAACTCTCAAAAAACATAACACTCTGTTCTTCTATTTTCAGAGTTATTGTCACCAGAAAAAAACAACTCCCACCAAAAAAAGAAGGAGAAATTGATCCTAAGCTCTGGGAACTGCTTCTCAGTGCACGAAAGAAGGACTATGAAAAGATCTGTTTTGACTTCGGTGTTACTGACTTTCGCTGGATGCTGAAGAGACTCAGCCAGATGAAAAAGGAAAGAGAGGATGAACAGGCTAAGGTACAGTGCTGTATGTATTATGTAACAACTGCACATGAATTCTGGATTTCTGGATTTTGAGCCTGCAAAATGTTGGTGAGGTTTTTTATGCTTGGTCGAAAGTATTGTAAAGGCTGGAAGAAAAAACCTGGTGACCCAAGTATCAGCTAGAGTTTGCTTAACTCAACACCTGTCTGTAAATGAGTTTAAAGCTGCCCTCTCTGATTAAACATATAAAGCCTGCTTCACCTCTGTGTGTAAGTATACTTTACTGCATTATTGATATTATTGTAATCACATCCAATTTTGATAACACAGGGTCCTGGAGTATATTTGCTCATCACTGCAGCAAGGCGTAAAAATTTAAAGCACTGGAGGTCAGAGAAAACTTTTTCAGGTGTTAAATTATTATTTAAAACCACAGCTCATACAAATAAATTCAAAAGATGTATTTCAAGCTTTTGTTTTTCTTCCTGTATCCAAGGCAAAACTAACCTAGCGCATATCAAGAAAACATCCACGCTCTGTTCAAGACCACTTGAAGGTGCAAAGCTTAAGACATGGCCGGATTTTAGTTTAAAACAATTTAAAAAAAAAAATGTGATATTATCAACAGAATGTGAAGAATTGTTAGGTGTGTCAAATACATAGTATACTGTTATGGAGATAAAGTTAGGTTATTTACCACCTAGCCCAACGCCAACATGACGTCACCTCAGCACAGAAAAAGTATGACAAAAATGTGACAATCACTGCGACTGTTGGATGTTCAGTCGTCCCATTTACATATTTTCACAGTCTCATATTTCATTAGTTTATGACAAAAGTCTAAAAATTTAATAATAAATAATTTAAAATGACAAACATCATATGTGTAATTCATGGCACAATGCAAATGGGATCATAAAACTATTTTGTCTCTTGACATCCAATGCCATACAATATTTTTTCTTAAATAAGTTCCCATGGTGGTTCACCAGAAAGAGAAGGTCTCTCTATTAGCCACCCCTCAGTTTCCTTAGTTCTGTGCAAGTCAGATAATTCCAGTCACATGCTGCACTGCTAACTGAGCTAACCAGCTAACATCAGCTAGTGGCTCTAGTAAAAGAAAGCTACAGCAAAGAGTATAGTGACCTCTGGTGATATACTCAACATACATTTGTGAAGCAACCTTTGACAGGTGTCCAATAATTACACATTATACATTCAAGTTCAAAATGCTATGGCGTCACTAGAGAAGTTCGGAGCAAAACCTACACATACATACACCGGGCTTTTTATCTTTCTTTTCTAGGTTGTAGAGAAACTGGAAAATGTGAAACAAATAGAAGTAACACCCTCTGGAAGAGCTGAATTTAGCATGGACATGCAACTATGGGATCCCAACAGTGCAATTAATTTATACAAGGTGAGTTTATATGTATTCCAAGGTAAACACTTAAAAGACAATTGCTGCTTCAAGTGAAATAAAAATAAAAAAGCTGACTCATCTAACTGCTTTTTTTTTCTAAAAGGATGGGACAATGGTTCCATATGGTGACGATGAAAATTCAAAGCATAGCCTGAAGAAAATGGGGACAAAATATGTTTTCAGCATCAAAGATCCTCAGCCAGAAGATGCTGGATTTTACCAGGTTGATGTTGAGGAAGCTAACATGCTCACAACTGACTTTCAAGGCAAGTGTACTATTGAATCTGTAATAAGGATGGTTGTTTTGGCAGTTGGCAAGACAATTCAAGGCACAATTAGGAATGGGTGGTGAGTCAGTTAATCTGCCACTTAATCCACATCTCCTCTTCCTTGTCTTTCAGTACCCGATGTAGAGTTTTCAGCCAAGATCAAGGATGTGAAGGTCATTGAAAGCGAGGATGCTATTTTTCAGTGCATCTTGTCAAAACCCCTCAACAGAATTACCTGGTCAAAACAGGATTCGACACTTGAACATGGGGACAAGTGTGAGATCACTGTCTCAGAGGACAAACTAATTCACACATTGAGGGTAAAAGACTGTGAAATAGCAGATAATGGAGCATATTATGCCATCGCTGGGATTAAGTCAAGCAAAGCCTCTCTCACAGTGAAAGGTGGGACGTTTTTCAAATGACTTTAATAAATAAAGTATAAATCTAATGTTGACAGTGTGATAAACACATCTCGAATAATCACCTATTTAAAGCACTTCAACAAAACAAATGATTTATTCTGCCTACCTTCACTTCATCCAGCTGATCCAAATGCTCGTAAAGGGCGTAAGGGCACTCAAACTGGGAATCAAGACGACTTGGATGCAGCCAGACGAGCAAAGGCTGAAAGGGATGCTGCAGATCTAGCAGCTAAGGCTGTGGGGGATGGTGGGGATGGAAAAGATGGAAGGGACGGAAGAGATGGTTCTGGAGATGGCTCTGGAGATGGCTCTGGAGATGGCTCTGGAGATGGCTCTGGAGATGGCTCTGGAGGTGGTGATGGGTCAGGTGGTAAGACTGATGGAGACGAAGGTGATGGAGACGGCAAAAATAGGAACCTCTTGAATGATGGAGATGACGGAAATAAAGACGACGATGCAGGTGATAAGAAAAAGAAGAGATCACGAACTGGGCCTTTGGTTCCTGACACCATTACAGGTAAAATGATTGTACTGTGTGAAGAGTGAATAATGTGTCACTGCACCGCACAGACATACTGAAGATATTAGGCATAGTTTGAGTTCTCATTATAAGTCTCTGCTGCTGCATACTGTCTTGTCAGGTTTGCTATCTGGGTCAATATTTGCCAAGAGTCTCAGAATGACTTCTTGCGCTCCCTACCTAGAGTAAGATGTGAGAGGTAGCTACAGTGGGAAGCTTTCTACTAGTGAGAACAGAGTAGGTAAAGGAAGTATGGACCTGGGAGTATTTACAATTGTCCTTCTTAGATAATTAAGTGAGTTGAAAGAAATGTCTTGAACTATTTTTGGAGTGGGTAAAGGTCAGATTGGTAGATTGAAAATGTTGGTCACAAATAGCCACCTGATGAGGAATTCCAGGACCCTCCAAGAATAACTTAGCTAAAGTCAATAAATTAAAATATGTTTACATTTCTATCAAATTTAAGAGTGGAGACCTTTTTGATTTTCCAAAAATTGTTCAGTTTATAATAGTTCAGTTACAAAATGCAGTTGTAGTGTAATTGCAGATTATCTGCTGCAATCCTGCTTGTTGACCACTAGAGAGAGACATACTGTAGACAAGAAAACTGGTAAGGCAGAACAGTACCCACATCAACAAGATGAAAGAACTTAAACAATAAACACTAAATGCTGTGTTTTTAATGTGGAATATAATACCTCAAAACAACTACCTGCGTTAAATTCTGATAGTATTTTCACCAGAGGTTACATTTGGCCAAACACAATGCCATAGTCATTTTTGACTAACATTTTATTTTTTATTTCTTACTGTCGCAGATCGGGGTGTCCAGTTTGTCAGTGGGCTCTCAGACACTCTTGCTAATGTTGGTGAACGGGCAGAGCTGTCTTGCAAATTAAGCAATGAAACCTCTGAGGGACGTTGGTATAAAAATGGGAAGTTGGTAAGTAAACAACTTTTTAGAATTACGAGTATATAGGACTACTGCCATGCATATAGCTGTTTCCTTGTGAAACTGTAATGGTCCATTTTAGTCGTTGCATACATTCATTTATCAAAATGTTTGTCTTATAAATACTGAATCTTCTTTTCTGACAAGCTAACCAATGAGGATGGGGTAACAATTATCAAAGATGGAGCCTGTCACAGGTTGATAATTGATTGCTGTAATAAAGATGATGCAGCTGTGTACCGCTTCGAAGCTGAGGGCCGTAAATCAGAAGCAACGCTTAATATACAAGGTCAGAATAAAAGTCGACAACATGGTGTGGCAACCATTGTTTAAAAAGGGTTTAAACAAGAGTTGTAACTGTTTCTTCTCCACACTTCTATATGAAAGATCCACCCAAAATCGATGCCGATGCCCTGGGAAAATTCACACAGCCGGTCATTGTAAAAGCAGGTGAAAGTGCAGAATGGAAGCTGCCGTTCTCAGGTGGGGCACCGATGAATATACAGTGGTACAAGGATGATGACGAGCTTTTGCCTGCTCTCAATGTGAAGATTGAAACATCAGCTACTGAGAGTAAACTACGCTTAACTAAGTGCCAAAGGAAAGATTGTGGAGAGGTCAAAATCAAAATCAAAAATGAATTTGGCATAACAGAGGCAACTTCCAAACTTATTGTACTGGGTAAGTGGTCAACAGTAAGCTAAACGTAGTCATGTTTTACATATTGCACTGCCTAAAGAACAAATGCTTTTAGCTGTTGGTATGATTCATTTTCATTTCATCAACAGACAAACCCACACCACCACAGGGACCTGTAGACATTATGGAAAGTGCTGTAACATCTGTTGAGTTCAAATGGAAACCACCAAAAGATAGTGGTGGATGCCCCATCACAAACTATATAATAGAACGACAACAAGTAGGGCGCAATAAATGGTCAAATCTCGGAGAGATTCCTGGTGGCAACCCAAGTTACAAAGACTCAGATGTGGACCCTGGGAGGAGATACAGCTACCGGATCAGAGCCAAGAACTCAGAGGGCATCAGTGACCACCTGCAGACAGAGGACATAGCAGCTGGTGTATTGCGTGAGTCTTTAGTTAGAGGATTTGTAGTAGGAGCTATTTTGCAGGTGTACAGTGTGAGATTCAATGCAAATCAAATTAAAAAACTCTTTTCCAGGACATCATGCTTCATTCCACAAACATTTTTCAGCTGTTTTTCCACTTTCTGCTATGAACCAAATCTTTATTTGGTGAATAATGTCTGTGTGTCTCAGTGTACTGCCAAGTCAGGAAGGTTTCTGGTTTTGCTGGACTGGTCTGGTGTACGAGCTTAAACCAGTTTGATTTTATCTCAACTGACCTAACCAGCATGTTTGGGTTGTAGGTAAAGAGAGCTAGCAGGATGTGGCTTGTTAGCAGGAGCTAAGATAGCTGATTAGCTCAGTTCCACACAGTCACGCCTCCCTTTGTTTTATGGTGATGTACTATATTTGAGTTGTGCACATACTATTCAGACCGACATCCACTAGAGAGAACTCTCATCAGTAACAGGCTGGTGAAGGTTATGCTATTTGCTCCTTTGTGCCGCCAGTTTCAAATTAAAAGCCCTCTCGTGTTGCAGTGGGAAAATAATAACACAATATTTTACAGTTGTCATGGTTGATTGTTGTGCTGCTACACTCTCAAAACAGCATGACATAACAACATAGAATAGACAAAATGTCATGTTTCCCCAACAGGTTATCCTGGAGCCCCAACAGCACCTAAAGTGATCAGCGCCTTTAAAGACTGCATCAATCTGGCATGGTCTCCTCCATGTGATACTGGAGGTACCAAAATAGTGGGATACAAATTGGAAAAGAAGAAGAAGGGGACAAATTACTGGAGCCTTGTAAACCAAAACGGGCCTATCACAGGTACCCAATTTATATGACAAGCTGCAGGAATACAATGATTGAGTGCTATGCCTCAACCTAAGTCAACAAATACTTCTTCCTTTGTCCACAGATACAAAGTATGCAGTGAAAGATGTTTTTGAAGGAGCAGCATATGAATTTAGAGTGTCTGCCATCAACCTGTCTGGAGCTGGAGATCCTAGTATTCCATGTGACACAGTAATTGCAAGAGATCCAATGAGTAAGCCACTCACACTCTTATATTTTACTACTGTTGTCTTCACTGAAAACACTGCTGAGCCAATAACCTCTCATTACTGTAATTACAGAACCCCCAGGCAAAGTCACAGACCTGAAGTTAACATCCTCCAATTACACCACATTTTCACTGGCTTGGACTAAACCTAAAGAAATGAAAGGGGTAGAGGACGAAGCCCAAGGGTACTTTGTGGAGATCAGACCAATAGAATGCCTTGAATGGACCCGCTGTAATGCCATCCCAATTACTCTAACTTCCTACACCGTGCTTGGCTTGAAGGCGATGGCCACCTACTGGGTGAGAGTAATTGCCACCAATTATGGAGGTGATGGAGAACCTCAGGGCTTTGACAATTACATCATTGCCATGCCTCCTCCTGGTGAGAAAATGTGTAGTTTGGTAATGTTTAATTAAATAACAACTCTCTCTATTAGTTCTTAAAATGTCATCATCCAGTTATATTTAGTATAGGCATACTGTCAAAGCAAGTATTTAGATTTTCTTCCATATACATCTGCACAGTGCAGCCTTTGCCATGAAATATCCCTACAGCTGTCAAAGATTCTGCAAAGCTCTATACCAAGAAAACACAGCCTGCACAACAGCATTTCCTTTTGAATAATGCGTTACAATCTTTTCTTTAATATTCATGGATATTGGAGTTAAAGGGTGGAATTATTATGACAAGGCACTTACGACAGCAATAGTGTTATAAAATGACTTTGGACAGCCCAGCACCCACAGAAAACTACTGACGCTCAAATGCAGCTTTCAACTAAAAATAGCAATTTAAAGGGAAGATGCAGAATCAGAACACCACTGTAATACAGGCAAAGTGGCTTTATTGTATTCACACAAAGGAGTTACATCAACATCAGCGATACAGGCTCTCAGCGTGTTTATGTATGAACTGAAACTGATGGCTTCTGTTTATTTAGTCATGCCACCCTGTTGTTCAGTCATTTGCGGCACAGTGGGATAGAAATAGGTTCGCAATGCGCAAAGCAATGTGGTGTTTTCAACAGCCGAACAATAGATTACATTAAACGGAGGATGTGAATTTTACCTGGATTTATAGAGATACTGCATGATTTTGTTTTTTTTATATCATTACTCCAATCATAAATATTTCCTCGAAACATCCCTATTTATGTGCAAAGGAATAAAAAAAATATGTTTATACAATAGAGTATAGTATTTTTTTTAAAAATCAATGATTGATAATATTTAAAAAGTAATGAAATACTACCTGACAGTTTGCTAAATTGAATAAATACAAGAATCTAAACATTTCATTCTAAATTTCACCCTCACAGTAAAGCCAAAGTTTAAAGATCGCAATATGAAGACCTTTGTGGTGGTAAAATCTGGAAACACAGTCCGCCTGAACATCAACTTTGAGGTATTGTACCAGTGGTTTTCTTACAAATGAGATTTTAGGATCTTAGGTATTTTTATAGTGTGAAACTACACCAATGTTGTCAGACTTTTGAACCACTTGATCTAATATTTTTGTCATCTACAGGCCTCCCCACTGCCAGAGATCTCTTGGCTAAAAGATGGCATGCCAGTGCCCAAACATGTAATAATCACCAACTCTGATAAAGGCTCTCAACTGTTGATCCCAACATCTGAATGGTCTGACACCGGCATCTACACCATAACTGTCAAGAACATTGTCGGCCAAGAGAGCTTCAATGTTGAAATCAGAGTTACAGGTGATTCCCACTAAGGTTACAGGGACTGAATGTGAGCCTCATTAGCTGTTCCATGCAACCTTTTTGAGACTTTAAACACTTGACCCAATAAACCACGGATGGATATACCGAATCCAAGAGTTGAACTGTTAAATTGCACAAACATAAAGAAAAGGAAAACTGAGCTTGCTACAGATACTGTGTATGGCGAGCTCAGTTTGTTGGATAGAAAGCTATTTTTGTCACTCGGACCTCATAGGTTTATCACCGTAAGTGTGTTAGAGATAATGTGAAGTTACCTATAGCATCCAGTGCCAACATAAGGTGAAAGAGGACTTTTTTTTTGCGGAGTAGGTTCTCCTCTAAAGTAAGAATGTTTTTGTTATAATCAACAATACCATGAAATGCTATAACACTGCTGGCACTGATTGAGTTAATTTAAGCACATCATTGTTCCAACCAAAACTTTCATTTGTAAATAAAGTTATAAAAAGTAGGATTCAGTAAACTAACCCTGTTATGTCACTAATCTGGATCTCTGTGGTGCTTGTAGATGATCCCAAGCCTCCAGGTCCAGTGGAGCTGGATCAGAACATCTCGGGAACAGTGACTCTGTCCTGGACTTCCTCTCCAGATGAAAAGAGGGATGACAGACTACACTACATGGTATCCAAGCGTGACTCCTTCAAACGCACTTGGAGGACAGTGGCAGACAACCTCTTCAACAACAAGTTCACAGTTGTCAACATTTTGCCTGGGCGGGAGTATAACTTCAGAGTATTCGCTAAAAATGACATGGGTCTCTCACCACCCTCTCTGTCCCCTGTGTTTCAAACCAAAAAGGAAAAAGGTTTGTGCCTCCAATCACAACTGAATCAATTCTCACGTTTACTAAAGTGTGGGTTCCAACATTGATAAATTCCGATATTTGACTTCCGTCTTATTTTCCTGCTAAAATCACCTCAGTATATCAACAGCATTGAAGGCTTTATAGATATTTTCACTTCTTACTGGCTTTAGCAAGAGGTGGATTTACCAACTTGCTTGAAATGTTAGGGATTCAACAATAAGTTGGGGAAAAAATGTCCTACAAGTCGACTAATAAAACCATAGTCCCCAACTACTATAATTCTGTAAAACTATCAACTTTGTGTATTTTTTTGTGTTTCAGAAAAGTTCAAAGTCAACATGCCAGAGTCAAAGTCCTTGGACTTTCAGTCCCCACCCTCATTTATCATTCCCCTGAGGAGGCGTACAGCTCCACAGGGATATGAGTGCTGCATGACCTGTGCAGTTAAGGGTGATCCAGCTCCACGTGTGACATGGTACCGAAACAATATCAGCCTGAACACAAACACCAACTACCACATCACTAATGTGTGTGGAGTCTGCTCCATGCTCATCCTCAGGGTGGGACCTAAGGACAACGGGGAATACAAAGTTGTCATTGAGAACAAACTGGGAACAACTGAGTCCTCAATGATGCTGAATGTCAAAGGTACGCACTTGTACAACTTTTGAGAATCAAACATGTTTAATTAAATTCTTACAACCTGAGACTATTAATATATTTCTCAACAGAGTGAAGAAGAGCTGCAGCTGCTGGACAGAAGCTGAACCAACACATTAATTACTGTGTTTTGAATCAATTACAAGCTTTGTTTTAAATTTTGTGACAACTTATTCATTTTACTTTGCTCCATTTAACACTTGAATGAGAAACCAGTTTTGTTTACTCCTGTGCTATTAAACTTGAGGATGAAGATGAGTTCAAATACACAGCAGAAGGACATGTTTAATATTTTCATTTCTTTGAGTGTTTGAGTCCGTTTTCAATTATTTCAATTTATATTAAACAATCCAACTTAAATCACTTTTGTCATTACTTATTTGATTAGCCTTAAAACTGTTTTGCTTGACTCTCGTGCACAAGTACATGTAATACAGAAGAACTGTTAGTAGTTCAATGTTACACTAGATTAAGTAAAAGGAGTTGTAAATTCCTGTAATGTCTTACATGATTAAAGAGAGATTGTTTAATCTTGATGTCTTTGTTATTGTCCACATAATATTTCACCATTAAAAACACACTTTTTCTTTTTAAACAGTTAGCACACACCCTTTTATATTCTTAAGGAAATGTTTTGTGTTTTAAATCTACGTTTAGCGATTGTCTTTCCAACAGTGCATGTTGCACTTCTGACTTTACCTAATGTTTTGATTATGGACTTTGGACTGAGGAACATTACGCAAGAGATACTATGTTAATCCTGTTCAAAGCTTCCTGACACAAAATGTTCAATTTCTTAAAACCTTGATATAAGTCAAACAAGTGAGTTGTATAGAAATGCATCCCCTGTACAGTTACCATGAGAGGGGAAAGAAACTACTGAGATCTAAACATTTATTTCTGCTATAGAGTTGGGCATATAAATACTGGGCTCTGTGGGGATATAATCTCTCATTTGGAGTCAGCCTCAAATGGCCATCCAAGGAACTGCAGAGTTTGGCAACTCTATGTTGGCTCCTTTTCAAAGTAACAAAGTTGCTGCTTGTCTACAGCAAAGTTCCATGAGGTGCTTGGCATGAGAATTGGCACCAAAAAAGGAAAGAAGTAACTTGAGCGCATTAAATAGGTACATTTCTAAGGTACTTGGAATTAACTTGCAAGACTTTAACTTTTCCTCCACTGCAATTCAGGGGAAATGCTTTCATTTTTATTCCACTACGTTTATCTCACAGCCTTACTTTGGTACATAATATCAGGGGTAGACCAATTCTCGCCCTTGCTTTTTATAAAGGCTGATATTCAGCATTTTCTGATTATTAGTATCAGTTATTTTTCTGCCCCACCCACACCAAAATCTGACTGGTAACTCGTCACAAGTATTAGCCCACAGTATACTGTGAAAAATCTAAATAATAAATGTTGAGGAGAGTAAGTATAAAGTAGCAGAAAATGGAAAGACTCAGGTAAAGTACCTCAAAATTGTACTTTAGAACAGTTTATTTCATCACTGGTTGTTAGAAATTTTGACACAAAGAGTTTCATTCTCACCACAAATTAACATCGGTTTAGACCATCGTTTTTCGGTCTGCTTGTTTCCTAGCAATCGGTGTCAGTATCAGCCCAGAAAACGCCATATCGGTCAACCCCGAGTACAGACACATGTATAAAATCTCCCCTACAAATGTACAACACAGCAGCACATGCAGTACTGTAGTCAAACTGTGTCAACACTGGTTTTAACTGCTTGCACATTGAAATACATCTAACTGTTGATATGTATGCACTCTTGTTTCATCTAAATTATGGATGCAAGACTTCTTCATCCACTAGAGTAGTTCTCCTCTGTGGTATTTGACTTCAGTGGTGGACCTGAGCACAACTTCTACAACTGCAGTTGCACAACATGCCGTCACGCCCCCCTCCCCAGCAGTTGCCTTGAATATTATGGGGGGTCCAATGACTGACTAGGTCAAAGGGTCCTCAGCAGAATAGAAAACGTGATAGCAAAACCAGTTGAGAAGCCACACTTTGCCACATCTCACTGAAGGCACACATACCTCTCTCCCAGTCCCTCTTTCTGCTGCTGCTGCTGTTGTTGTCATGGCCAGGCGCAAGTCAAAGAAGCCGCAACAAGATGACTCCTCCATTTTGTTGGACCAACCGGTACCACAGTCCAAGAGGAGGATAAACTCCTACGTTTCTTCAGCTTTGGTGTTCATTGTTATCTTCACAGTCGGGGCCTCCATTATGGGCTGGTTTTGTGCACAACAGCAGCAAAGCCTCGACCAACTGACAGAGTCGTTCACAACAATGGAGAGGAGGATCACCAGCCTTCAGCAGGTGATGCACAAGACGGACGAACAGGTAACAAGTTAGCTGACTTTTCTCACCCGTGTTTTCTGCTGGACTTGTCAGTTAATTGTAAAATACTTCTTCCTCTTCTTCTTACTCAGTTTTGTATAATCATATAACAAGAAATTCAATCGACAACTGTCTTTCTTGAACTTAATTTCGTTGATTCGGGGGGCGGGAGGGGGACTCAATCACATCATGATGTATTAATAATGGCTGCGTTCAGCTAGCTGACATCCCGGAAATGAATGATTCGCCTTCAAAATAAACGAATTACATTTCTCAGTTTTGAGCACATGCGCAGATCTGAACACGTGGTCGGACACATGGGAAGGTGTACAACAAAGAGCCATTAAATCAGTTTAAGTTTGTGCAATGTATAGGATAAAATTGATGGAACTGTTAACCTGTGGGTTTATTTTGAAAAGCTATTAAGCAGTAGGACATGTTTAAAAATGTCAGTGTTGACACTTTCAGTAACACCTGTTGATATTTTTAGGACGTCCCCGCTGTGAGGAGCTTCATGGTCACGTTTCAGTTACATTGCACAGCTTCACTGTGAAATACAAATAATGCAAGATATCTTTCAAACATCAGCAACTAGTTCTGCAAGACTGTGTAACAGTCACAATATCATGATCTTTTGTAGTGGATCTTCTGGAAAATAAATCAAGAAATTGCTTAAGATTTTTGTCTATTACAGGCAAATAGTAACCAGACAAATCAAGGTATCTCATCAGATTGATGGAGGAATCATAGAAACATCCAATAAGCTACAGGACAGGAGTCCTGGTCTGTGATTTGTAACATTCCTGGCCTAATAAAGCAAGATGTGGCCTATTCGAAGGATAGTTACCAAATTTATTTTGTCTCAGCCTGACATGAATCAGTGATAAGAACAGATTTCAAATGCTTTAACTGAATCAAACCACCTGGCTAAATAATCTCTCTCTCACTCTGTTTAGCTTGATGCTGATTTCAGTGTGGAAGAGAGGATCTTTGCCCTGGAGGAGGCTCAGCAGCAGGCTCAGGAGAGGGCTCAGGTTGCCATGGCCACATCAGAGAAGTTGACCTCCAACGGTTACTCGCAGCTTTTGTTCCTCCACGATGAGATGGACACACGATTGGCCGAGATAAATCAGGTCTCGCTGTCCGTCGCGACACTCCAGGCCATGTTCAAGAACCAGAGTGAGGAGTTTGAAGCCGTGAAGGAGAGCGTGGTGGCCGGCTTGAGCTCCAGCTCAGCGCTTGCTGAAAATGTGGCCGGGCTGAGCCGTGCTGTGGCCAGTGCGTACGCCAAGGCCGATGAGCAGGTTGCATCAGTGGAGGCTCTCAATGCGCTGTTGGAGGGACAAACCTCAGAGCTGAATGAGATGAAAGAGTCAATGCACCTTCATAATGTTGCACTTTCTACAAAAAACCAGGAGATGGCTGCAATAAAGTGAGCTCAGTTTGATCTCACAGAGTTAATGTGCATGTTGATCCTGCTGAGATTTCAAAGAAGGTTAATTTCTGGTGTGTGTGTGTGTGTGTGTGTTTTTATTTATTTTCAGGGAGCTTCTGGAGGCTAAACAAGCCAAGCGTGCCCAGGCTTTAGAAAATATGCTCAGTTCAGTGCAGATGACTCTGGATGAGCAGTTTTCCACCTCACAGACCCTCCACAGCAGCGTCATGGCTCAGCTGCAGACTTTTCACACCCAGGTATAAACGCTGCTTCTTTCACTTAGATTACTTTTTCCAAATTAATGATTTAATTAAAGCATTTTGTGACAGTGTACATTGTTTTCATCTCGCAAGAATTGAATTCCATTAATGATTAGCGTATCTGTCTACCTCAGTTGGCGACTGCTCCTCTGTCACTGAACGCAAAGTCAAATGAGGAGGCCCCAGCAGAAGAAGAGCTCGTCTCCAGTACGGCACAGAATGTCACTGAGGGGCAGGAGAACCTAGAAGATGTTGAGGAAAAGACGGGGGAGGAGGAGGAGGAGGAGGAGGAGGCAGCGGAGGAGGAACAGCAAGTCGAACAGGAAGTGGAGGCCGATGTTACAGATGAGGAGGCAGATGAAAATATAGAGGATGAAAAAGAAATTATAGAAGAGGAGGAGGAAATTGGAGAAGATGAAGAAGAAATTACACTAGAAGAGCAAGAAGACGAGGAAATTACAGGACATAGTGAGGAGCAGGAGGTTACTGGGGAGACAGACGAAGGGAAGATCCCAGGAGACACTGTGGACTATGACGTTTTGGACGATTCTTTGGAAGAGGAGGTATCCGAAGAAGATGAGGAGAGCTGGGAGGATGCCGAGGAAGAGTCGGCTGAATTAAAAAGCGAGGTTTTCGTGGACGAAAATGAGGAGGACAAGTAGTTGAACCAATACTGCTGTAATTTTTAAGTCTTATTTTGATAAGTGATCATATTTATACCTACAGCACGTTCTCTTTAAGCGGTGGCTGCTGATATTTGTTTTATTCTACTTGTTTGGTTGTCTGACATGTAGATTGTGTCAGGTCAGCTGTCCATCCTGAAAAATCACGAAAAATGTTCTAAAACTGTGAAGAGTACCTATATAATCTAATTCCAGACATGCTTTCCTTCTCTTCAAAATACATATGGACTTAGATTTTTATAAATTTAACAAGCATTGACGTATAATTGCTCTTTTTAGTTAGATATAAAATAGAACAAATTGGAAGACAACAGAAAGGCCTCCTTGATCAGACCTTAACGTGGCTGCACATGTCGGATAGAGCGACAGGTTACTGGTGGTGTCATTAACTGTATTTCATCCATTAATGTATGAGTATGAAATCATGTTGTGTCAATTGTTTGCTGCAATGTGACGGAGAAATGTGACTGTGCTTATGGCTTGTAATTCAACACAAGTACATATGAAGTGTCTCTCGCTGCAGAGTTATTTATGGTACGGGTGCACATGCTGTGTACATGTGGGTCTCCACTGGTACATACTGTTCTCTTGTCATGAAGCCTTTTTGTGAAAAGGTTAAAGTGCTATTTCTGCCAGTAGGTGGAGCCTGATTACTACTGTGATGGTGAGGAATAATATGATAGAGGGAACCAAAAGAAAAAAAAAAGAGGGGGGGTCTGTGAGTGTCTCATGAGTTTTGTCTTGTTTGTGAGATGACTAAAAATGGAAATTCTACTCACAACTGTCTATATCTAGCTTCATGCTTGATCTCTCCCATGTTGTGCAGACTATAGTTACCCCTCTGTGATATCCCGTCTGAGACTCATGGAAAAGCAACTGCGACCACATGTCGTTTATTTGATATCATTGACTCTTCGGTTGCCACGAGAGTGCGTTTTAAAAGACAGTTATGCGCTGAATAAATCCCAGAGACCAATCCGCCTGTCAATGGTGATATTTCCTTTCAACTATTTTGTCAGAGGTAGTAATTACGTGAATTTCTTGGGACAAAAAAACAAAACAAAAAGGGAGCGTGGAAGGTGAAAACAAGCTGACATGCATGTTTAATAAGGCAAATTGTTGTAGGAGGTTTTGTTGTGGCTTTGACAAAGTGAGTGTTGGACGTGTGTGCCTAATGCTAACGGTACACGCTGCATGGCTGCACTGTCAGCAGTTTAATTCCAGCTGGTGACATTTGTTGCATGTCACAACCTTCTCTCCCCCATTTCCTGTCTGCCCAAAGAAGGGGTGCTCAAATTTCACTTGTACATACAGTCGCCGTGGCCACATTTAGCTCAAATATGGTAAAAATAACTCTTGAATCATGTTTATGCAGAAAGTGAAATAAAAACTAGAATGGCACTCGAGGCCCAACAGTCCCCTTTTGTACTCGAGCTACCTAAATATGCCTGATTGAAAACCATGAATACTTTTCCTGAGAAATTAACAAAAAGCGCCTCAAAGAAAGTGAAAAAAAATCATCTTGGATTGGTCACTTTATCCACATCTGCACCAAAACATAACGGCATCTATTCTGGGACAAGACCCAACCTCAATCCAAGTTTCGTGGAAATCCGTTCGGCAGTTTTTGTGTAATCATCTTCACGAACCAACCGACCAATGGAGACAGCTGAAAACATAACCTCCTCGGCGGCAGTTGAAACCCCCTCCATCCAAAAGTGTACCGTGCAGGGATTACTAGTCGAGCGCCACATGCTCTCATCAGGATCACTGTGAGAATTTATGAATGTATTTGCCTAATTTAATTCTATGTTTAGACTACAGCAGGTGCAGGCGAGGTTTGCTCAGACAGCCATCTCTGACTCAGAATTAATGAGAAGCCAGCCGAGACACAAAATGAAGCACGTGGTGTGTATCACCACCTGAGACCACCAACACTTTCTCCCTCCAACTCTCAAGAATGTTTCAAATGTGTGTTTAAGCCGTACCAAATATTGTGTGTTTGGACTTTGCTTCACGCCCAGAAAGTGCACCTCTTTAGACGCCCTTATTAGGAGAATGAACTGCAAACAAATGACCTGTGCTAGCATAATGTATGCATCGTGGAACATATCAGAAAGGTATGTGAGCTCATCTTATCTGAACACACGCAGCCTCCGTTGCGTACTGTCAGCACAGTATATTTGTTGTTTGTACACACTCTTATCTCACCAAACCCGAAACCAAACAACACAAATCCGTGTGCGTTTCTCCATCTGCTGCACTTAATTACAACTTTTAGATGTACCTTCTACCAGATGTTTTGATTTAGGAGTTACCGTTTTTACTAGCCTTGTTTCTCCTTTGTAAACCTAAGTCCTTTTGGGCTTTTTCAGCTTAAACATGTGAGTTCAACTGGTGCCGTTAATATACGAGTTGAATTAAGTTGAGTAATTGGTTCAAAATCTTCTCTGAAATATTTTTTTTTGTGTAGTTCGATTCAAGTTCCGCAAACCTTTATTGATAAGTTCACTGAACTTGACAAAAAAAACAAGTTCAACAACCTCAAGATATTAAGTTGAATCAGCCACACTGACAAACGTTACATCGCATTCAACTTTGATTTCTATTTCTTGGAGCTCTTCTTCACGCAAAGAACAGGTGCTCCTATGTGAATACTTTGCTCGAGCCTCGGCACAATACATTATACATTTTAAAAGTTGATTTTACTTTTGAAAAGTTGAAAACCCTCCTACCTCAGAATTACAAGTGTTAAATTTAAGTTTTGCAAGCTTAAACGTTTTTAACAACTTGAAATGATCAGTCTACTGAGGGATTTTTGAGGTTTTCAGGTTTTTGGTAAGTAAAGTCAGTGTCAGTGTTTTAAAGTGTATGTGAAACTCAACCCTCAAACTTCTTCTTCCTCAATTGAATGGCTAAGAGGGTAGAGATTTAATTCATCAACTTGTCCTGTAAAGTATTAAACACACAGCAAGTTTCCATCACGTTTTCATTAGACTATGAGAAAGAACCGTCTCAGTAGAGCGTTAACTCTCAAACAATGCATGCTGGGAAATCTGCTGTTTCTTTAGAATCTCATTTAAATGAGTTGATTGAACTCAGATACATTATATCATCTAACTCATCACTTAAAGTCAGAAGACGTTGAGTTAGGAGAATCTTTAGCCTTGAAGAGGTCTGAAAATGAAAACTACACATTTAAGTTGAATCAGCTTGAAACAAACAAATCCTGTTTACATAAAGTTAAAATTTCTGTCGTGATTTTACACTGTATGAAAACACAGTTCTTTTTGACGCACAGGGAAGTGCACATTTACCAACACCAGCATACTTCCCTAGTACCAAAATAAGACAATTTGAACTCCTTAAATGAGACGAATGATGCTTTACTGTACTTTTTCCATATTTGCTGAGTGACCCCGAGTCCCTTGAGAGCCCTTGTGAACAATACTGCTGTCAGATCCTTGTGTCCACACACACACACACACACACACACACACACACACACACACACACACACACACACACATACACACACGCACGCACACTACAGCCCGCCTACTCTCTGGTCCGACCACTTCCTCCACAGCTCTCACACTTGTGCAGCTCTTTCACTCTCATCAGATATTCAATGTCTCACCATCACACTTGAGTTTTCTCTCTTTTACTGAGGATAGCAGCTGCATCATAATTTCACATCAGTGGAGAGTAAATACACCCTTCATCATCTTGTCTGCAACCTTTGTAGTTGAAGAAGAACTTTTTATCAAAAACTTATTGGAAGTACTTTGGAGCACATCACAGCTGCATGCAGGCGACGGCAGCTCGGGAGCGATGTCATCTCTGCTTTCTCAAGATCAGCCGCGCGTTAGAAAGACGCTCTCCGACTCCTCTCCGGCTTCATCCACCGCCGCCACCAGGAGCCTGAGGGTGAGGTCTAATCGTGTTTAAATCTTTCCAGTGTCTGTTTAGTTAGAGGAAATGCCATGGCTGATATAATTCAAAACACTAACATGAAAGTTCAGCCGGGGTCAAACAAATGTCTCTGTAACAAACCGCAGAGGTTTTTCTGTGTGTTTGTATATTTTGTCATGGAATCTTTGGACGTATCATCTATAATTCAATATCCATTCATGACATAGCCTTCATAATGAATGGAAAATGAGTCCTAAATGATTCTGTCCTGCCTCATTTGAAATAACTTGAGTCCCTTCTTGGGAAACGGTGTTTACACATTACAGCTGTTGGAATGCAACTAAAGATGCTTTCAGGATTACATTATCTTTCTTTGTAACGGACTGCATTCAGAAGGATTCGGTCATCAGTGACTCTTCCAGGGCTCCTTGTAAAGACATGACAATAACAATAATAATAATTGTATGCAGTTATTTTGGCACTTTAATTGAAAATTAATTCAATACAAGGAAATACAGATGGTGTTGTTTTCATTTGTCAACTGTATTGTTTATCACATATTGCTTTATACACGCCTGTTTGAATGAGACATGTTCTTTCTTACAACTTTAAAGTTGAAATGTTTCAAATTGTATTTCTGTTGTACTACTGTCGGAGCCCTTAGCAAAATGGATACTGCAACCAGCCTGGCTACTATCAAAAGGAAACTACAGCCATAGGAATCCTAATTTGACCCAGAAATCTTGACCTCAGTGTTAAAATAAAAACTGGTTGGTTTTGTTACTGATCTAGTAGAAAGACTCCCAGTTGTAAGTAAGTTTCTGCAAATCTAGTTAAAACTGGATTTCTTTACGTTTCAACATTTCATTTGTTTAGGAAAACATCATGGTTTGGATTAAAATACTTGATTTGGTTGCCACTCTCATGGATGGAGATGGTCTGATCTCCCGTGAAAAGTAACCATTTCGGTCGCCACAAATGCCTGCAGCTCTACTTAAAACCACCCAATTTTGACGCCATTAAAGCGGATGGAAATGTCTTCATGGCTCCTTGAAAAACATTTGGTTTTGTCACCACTAAAATGGCTGGAAATGTCTCCATGGCTCCTCAAAACCTCACGGGTTTGTCGCCATTAAAACCACTAGAAATGCTGACAGGTCTCCTTAAAAAACACCTGGCTTTGTCACCACTAAAATGGCTGGAAACATCTCCAGGTACAAATATCCAGTGGTGTGATTCGAACTCCAGTCGTCCGTTTGGCAGCCTTGTTGGATATAATAATAAGTCAGAGCAGATAAAGTTGTCTATTACCAGTTGACGACATTGGCCTGTATTCCTAATAGCACACCGGGAACAGTGTAGTTACAATGATATGCATCTTGGACTCCTAGGCCACCGTGAAATCCCAGAAAATAACAGTTTTTATCTCTCAAAAACACTTCGACTTGCTTATAAAGCTTTGTAATGACTCACATAAGCTGTGACACAAAATTGCATGTTGCCGTGCATGAGCACGGAGGAACAAACCTCGTGAGTGTGACTGGGGCAAAGTTGTAATGAGCAGTTAGTCATATCTGTTTACGTAAACGAAGAATCCACTTGGGAAGGGCAAATGGGGGGGAGAAGAGAGAGACACAGGAAGAGAGTAGAAAGAAAACAGGGGGTGAACGACGGGATGACAGGGAGCAGAGAGAAGGAGGGATAGAGTGCTCAGGACCGGCCTGTGGGAACTCGGACGCAGTATTTATGGATGTTTATCTCTCTGCTAGTCCTACGGGAAGCTCACATTTTCCACTTGGGAATAGCTGGTCAGCAGGCAAGAGGTTCCTCATGGGATGTAGAAGGGCTGGAGGACAGCTTAGCGACAGAGACGCTCACATACATGGGATAAAAAGGCCACAAAATCCTCCGTTTCCATCAGCATCTGTTTATATGTCACGTCGCTTAATCTAAACCAGAGCTTTTTCCAAGTCTGCACACCGTATATCATTAATGAGCGTCCACTAAGTATATCCAAGTGTCCAGAGACAGCCTGGAAGGAGCTGACATCAGAGTCTGGTGAGGATCCAGTGATCTTGTAAATGTCTGAGCCGATGTTTACACATCGCGTCTGTAACTTAAAGCCCTGTTTGTTCTTTACAGGAATCCACTTGTCATCTCCATTATTTAGTTAGACATGTTTAAGCAGTGGCCACAAGTCTGGTTTTTGCTTTAGCTCACCTGACTGTGACAATAAAGCCTTCGACGTCTGAGGAATAAAGTACAACACGAAATGGAGCTGCATGTGCCACCTTAGAAGCTGTGCCAGCAGGAATAAATCATCCAGTGCACCTGTATTCCTCTGATGTATGCAGGAGTATTTACAACAGCGAAGATACTCACCGCTTATGAGTTGGTGCATTTTGACTGTTAGCACTGGCGAATGTAATAAACCTGATAGAGTCATATTAGCTTCCCCGTGATTAATAAGATGAATGAGGATTTTGCAGGAGGATAGGATGAGTTCAGCATGTTCAGGAGAGGATCTACGGCGGCACCAGGGGTTCTGTCTCCTGTGAACTGTTTCATGTCTTGACTTAAACCCAAGTGCTTTGGATTACCTCGTTGTTGTAAAGTGGGGCTTTGAGCCAAATGCTAACATCAGCATGGTAAAATAACAACCATAAGTATACTGATGCTGCAGACCAGTCTCACGCCGCAGTGTGTAACAGACCCGCCTGTCCACTAGAGGTCAGCGTGTGAGGGTGGCAGGTCAACTGACCTAGGTGCAAAAAGTACACCTGTATGAAGGGGAGGCTACGGAAGCCCTGAAGGACAAGGGATAACTTTTTTGTCTGGTGATCCATTTTCTAAGTCTGATCTAAGGACATGGGACAGTCGTGCACTACAGCCTCTCGTGGTAAAAAAATAGAATTACAAAAACAAACACTCTTCCTGGAAAAACAAAAACATTTACTGTTACATTTTCTAGCGAAAATAAAAAAAAAATATTTTGGGGAAAAAAATGTTTTTTTTCAATCAGCTCCACACAGACAGCAAAAAATGTCCACTGGGATTTTTTTTGTCTGGTGACACATTTTCTAAGCCTGAACCAATGACATGGGAAAGTCGTGCACTTCAGCCTCTTGTGGTAAAAACTAGTATTACAAAAACAAACAGAGAGAAAAAAAAACAAAAAAACATTTACATCACATTTTCGCATGAAATTTTTTTTCTGTCACTCAGCTTCACACATGCAAAAAAATGTCTTCTGAATCTTTTTTTCTTACTCTGTTTCACGCATTATTTTTTCACACATGATTTCACAGATTGAAAAATGTAAAGAAACTTAGAAACATTATCCTGGCAAAACTTCTTTCCCCAACCCCCAACCAGCTCGCAATATACACACAGGAGAGGAAACAGTTTGGAACATTCTATACAGTAAATATGGTCTTCACAATTACCAGGGAAAAAAAACCCAACTAATTGTGCTAGACAGAGCAAACCGCCATTACCATCAGAAGCACTAAATATGGGAGTACACTGAAAGAGTAGTGGTTAAGGGACAGTCTCTGCCAAGGAAAACTGAAGCTTATCTGAGAGCTCATACTCGCTCAACATCTTACTAAAACACTTAATTTGTCACCTATCTTTATCTAAATATCACAATGTGGCTCATAGTATTTTTGTGTGAGTTTTCATTATATAGCAGCATCTGAAGCTCGTCCTCTTGAAAGTCTCTCATCAAGGACACCGCACTAAAACTTCCATCTTCAGCAGGCCGTAATGAACAAATCGTGAACGCCACTGCCAGAACTATTACCTTTTTTGGATGTGTTTACTTATCTGTGCTTGTCAGTTTATTTAAGGGATCATTTCCTCTCTCCTTCTTTAACTTGGCTCGGTATGTCAGACTGCCATAAACCTTTTCTTGGAAGTTCTTTCGTAAAAAATTACTGGTCAGGTCACTTCAAAGAATCCCTGAGATGTACAGATAATGAATGTACTCGCTGACATGTTCACGTAATAACATGTGTCCCGTGTGGACATAAACTGCATGGTTACATTATTATGTAGAGGAAAAAAAGGTCAACACGGTGCGAAAACAACCTCGTTTGTGGATTTGAATTCTTATTGTACTTCATAAATCTCACATCAGGACCAAACAGCCTGTCAAGTAAATGGAGGAGTCAAGCTGTGGGATGTCATTATTTGTGCAGTAATGAGCATCTATTTAAATAAAGAAAAGGGTCATGATGGGGTTGAATGACTTGTTCGTGCCACATAAGGTTTAAGTTGGGAATGATCGCTTCTAAACCCTTAAAGGGGAATCCAGTTTTTTCAAACCAGGGCCTTGCATTTCCATTTTTTTTTAGTGTGTAAATAATTCATATTTACCAAAACATTTGGATTCGGTCCAGTAGATCGCCGCAGCAGGCAGCCATGCCACGGTTGTAATTGGTTCCAATGTAATCTTTTTGGGGCACCTCTGACTGTCAAAGTTACGTCCACTAAAAAGTGCTTGTTTGTGACGCTGACAGGCTGAAGTGTCTGGCAATATTACGAAGATGAGACCTTTTGTTAAAGCGCAAGATCCTTTTTTAAAAAGCAGAAACAGGCCCTTGCTCATGCGGAAATCTCACCCTGAAATCGTTGTTGGAGGTGGTTTGTTTCAGTTGTTCCTTCATTTAGAATGTCAAAATCAGTTTATAGTCAGTCACTTTGTAAATGAAACCTTCTGGCAGCTCCTCTACTTAACCTCAAAACTCTGAAGTCCGACTCTGACTCACGTTTCAGCCGTCGTCTTCTCACAACAACCCACCTTAACCAAAAAGGTCTATCTCCATTTCCATAATGTTGTAAACAAGCACTTTTAGTGGACAGCTGCCAGCCGAGGCGATCTACCGCACAGATTTCCAACGTTTTTGGCAAGTATGAATCAGTTACACACAAAACATGTAAATAGAGGCAAAAGTTTAAAAATACTGGAATTTGCCTCTAAGTAGGACAACGAGAAAGGTCCTCACAAAAACCTGACATTGATGTTGCTGTTGCATTTCTTACGCTTTGGTCAGTCAGCCAGTTCTAAAAACACTTCTCCTCTGTTTCAGCATGAGAGACTGTCGAGGTAAGCACCTCAACTTTGATTCACAACATCAATACATACAAAAGACATTCAATAATCTCCTGAGAGAACGACAGAAAAAGACTCACTGATAATACACCGAGCTGAGCCCCAGTGTTGAGTCGCTAATACCTCTCACGTGTTTATCAGATTGAGCTCGTCTGGGTCCTCCGACATCTCCAACGACGCGTCAACAAACCACGCCGAGTCCTACTTCAAACGGAGGGAGAACAGACTGTCTGCAAGGAAAAAGGCTGAGGAAGAGACGGCAAACAATGACTATAAAAAGGCAGGTCGTGAAGTTTGCATGTTGGTACTGTTTGGACTGAATGTTGTTTCAGTGTTCAAGGAACTAAATGTGATCACCTCAGTAAGGTCATCTGTTAAAACTGCCACACAAAGAGTCACCGTGGCGGCTGATGTCACTGTTTGTTGCTCTATAAGCTGCGAAAACAGTTATTGTAAATTTTAACAGATGCATTTTTTTTTTTTGTAGATGTATGAGAAGGCGCTGGCCACCAATCACAGGCTCAAGTCCAGGCTGGAAACAAGTAAACAGGAACTTGCCATGATTCAGGACCAACTGCAGAGAGCACAGGTAGGTCACGTGGTCAATAAGTCCAATCCTGATTCACAAGTGTGAAGGAAAAATGAAGGAATTTGTTTCCTGGCCGTAATTTAAATGAATCAGATTTTTCTTGAGCGCACACAGAAATGTCTCCCATATATTCTTGTTATGATAGCAGGTAATACAGTAATGTGACAGAAATGTGACATGAAAGATTTGCAGCTGTACGAGGAAGCTGCAACGTGATTACTGTCAGTTTCCAGGTCTGAGTTCTGGAATAACAACAGTGAACCGCTTTAAAGTTTCTGTGCGCATCTGTGGGTATATTGGATATTTTCTTTTAACACAGACACATAATAATGACACACTTTTCAAGGCTTTCCATGTAATAGCCTTTCGTTGTTGCAGAAGGGGAAACCAGGAGACTGTGGCTCCAACATGCTCGAGACAGAAAAAAAGGTAAGAACTCATTTTTATACTCATGAACATGTTTTCTTTTACTCAAAGTGTTTTGGTTTATCTTGATTATTTTTTATTAAATGTTATTCTTCATAGGAAAGTTGGAGTCTAAAAAAGAGGATATCAGATATGGAAGAACAGTTGAAGGTAATTCAGAAATACTAGCCTTTTCATTCTCCCCTTTAAGAATATGAATAGCTAACAATACAGCAGGATGACTCTTACTCGTGGGTGAAGCTGCCTGTTTGACTTCAGGAACACAATAAAGCATCGCGTCCAAACAGTGTTAGGTGTCTGTGGCACTTGGAGCTGCGGTGTTAGCTTCTCTGTCTGTGGAGGTTCGAGCTGACATCATTTGTCACCATTATGCTCTGCCGGCTGTGGAATGTGTGAGCACTTTGACACCGTGGCGAGCGAGCCATCAGTATTCATCGACGGGGTAACGCTCACAAACGTCTGCAGTGTTATGCCCAAGAGGATCCCAACAAAAACCTGTTGTTTCTGTGAATGAGAGGGTCCAAACAAACATGGGGGGGCCGGTCTGAAAATAGACCCTCGCGACAGAGAAGCTTTGTTACGTGCATTTAAACGAGTCTGGACCGATTTTATTTGTGTCACTGAATGCAAGAGTAGAGGTTACGTAAGTTTGTATGTATTCATTGTAATTAATTGCCCAGATTGATTCAGATCAGATTGCTCATTTTTTGTGTGTGCGGCTAATTTTCTTTTCTGATGTAGCAGCAGCAGGTGAGACAGGCAGGAGAAATATAGAACGTCAAAATCCCAAAAGGAAATGCAAAATATACATTTTTGAAGAGCAAATATATCTGTAATTTGTCCACTAAATGTTTGTGTGGTGTTTTCTGTATTTACAACATCTAGAAATCATAAATAGAATGAAAACTATGATCCACATTTTAAGTTGTGATCATTCCTCTTGTTAAAACTAAACATTATGAGATCCTTCCCTAACATGATTCTGATGTGCAGTAAGTGATGAGGAACAAAGTTCACAGTCCTTGTAAAACAAGAAGAAACAGAAGGACTGATGAATCCCCATGTTAGCTCTATCTTAACTTTCATGCATGTGAAGCGTTTGGAAAACAAAACTGTGAGTTTTATCCTTCATATTCTTGATTTCTTCTCTTCCACTTTAGACACATTAAGAGGGAATCGTCTTTGTAGCCAGTTTATAATTCTACTACGGCGCATTTTATGGGCAAATTATGTGCTTTTTATTCACTACATTTGTCTGATAGCTTTTAAATTACAATTCTTGATACCCCTTCTGGCAAAGGAATAATATGTATCTCCTAATACGGTGAAGCATAAAGTGTTCCTTTATAAATAAAAAAAAAAAGAACTGAATAAACGATTTTAATACCTCCCTTGGATTAGCTGGAAACTGCTTTATCACAAAGTTGAAAACTGAGCTCTTGAGAGGTATATCTATTTCCTTTTTTAAGTACTTTTTTGGCCTTTCGTCATTGCTTTCTTGGATAGTAAGAGTGAGGATGAAGCGTGACAGAGGAGCTGTTGTGGCGCCCTGAGGAGGAGCTCAACCTTAAACAATCAAAGCAGTAAAATGCTACATACACATTGATAAATCAGTAAAAGTGATCAAAAACATCCTATATGATAGTAAAACACTGACAGGGAGGAGTTCCCTTTCTGCTTTTAATACTTACTAGAACCTCATTGTCATACATCTGTTATGACCCTAGAGGTCATAAATGTTTCCTTTTGTCTGTTTCAATAACCCTCTTTTACCTGAGTGAGAGTATGAGTGTGCGTGATTGGTTGCAGGTGTGTCTGAGTGCAAACAAATGTGTTTTGTTTTTTTTTTTAATGAATAGTTTTAGAAATATTGTATGTTGCAAGCACTAGCCAGATCGTAATATGACAGCAGCTGGCGGTGCTCATACCGCTTTTGTCCACAGGGGACGCCAGAATCAACACAGAATGAAAGTTACTTCTAGCCGCTTTAATGTTTTGATTTCTTCTATTGACCATTATGAAAAGACACGTTCCACCCAGGACAATGAGCCCTCCTGGTTATCAGTGACATGTTGCTTCACATCTGTGCCGACTTCAGTTGTCTCGTGCTCTTTCTACAGGTTAAAGCAGAGCTTAAGATGGAGAACCAGAGACTGAAGGACGAGAACGGAGCTTTGATCCGGGTCATCACCAAACTGTCCAAGTGAGACAGGAAGGACGAGAAGAGAAGAGAGACGGACACCTGAAGTCTGTACCTGCGTTCTCGCTACATTCACGATATTCTCAGAAAGAATGTATGTACATAGTTTTCCAGTTCATTTGGGAAACTTGACATTTTTTGCCCTGTCGTCTTTAACATTTTCAGGAATGAATACACAGGGATGAATGACATCAGCTGTGAAAGTCTCCTTGTACTGTACTGGATCTACAGTATTAAAACATTCCCATACAGACAATACACTAAGTTAAAGTTCATACTGTATGTTCATTTAAATATTTCTACATAAAGCCAAATACCAACACGACCATTACGTGTGTTTTTCTTCACTGTGTGAACAGGCTGTCCAGGATTAGATCTTTTTTTATTTAAAACTATGCAATCCTATCAAGAATACCCCTGCATACGTACATAAATGGACAAAATATTGCAGGTATTTCCACTGAAGGTATTACCATGGAAACAGCCATATTTGTTCGCTCCGTATGCGGACCTTGAAACTCTGAGCTATCAGGGACGGCGGATGATGGATGAGCTGCAATTCTCAGGAACGTGGGAGCGTGATCTCTGATTCAAGAGCTTTACCTTGAAGTATGATGTCACAAATGAAAGGCTTTTTCCTCTTAACCTGCGATATATAAACAATCAAATGCATAAAAGGCGCTCGTACGGTTAATCACAACTGTCAACGCTAAAGCGAAACCAGACCTGCATGTAAAATATGAGCCGGTCGATTCATGGTGAGTGGAGAGGCTCCAGATTTTCTCTTTTTAAATAAGTAATGATGATAGACGAACAAAATCTCATCTTAAGGTCAATTAAAGGGTTACTCCGCCAGTTTTATACATTAAAGTGTTATGGTTTCACCAACCTGAAGACACACAGAAGCAGATAGCTTTAATGAAAGCAAAGCTGTGGTCCATAAAAGCAAAAGGCAGGTAAAGAAACCCAAAAAAAACAGTGCAACCTGAGGAGACACGAGGAATACCAGCTGCAACAAAGGCAAGACACGAGGGGAATACAGGACCAGGGAATAGATGTGGAACACAGGGAACAAAGGACAAAAACAGACAAACTGACAAAGAGTACTTGAAAAACATAGGCTTAAATATGTAGGACTGATTAACTTATTGAGAGCAGGTGTACACAGTAAAAGGGTGGGAAAAAAACAAAGACAGGAAATGGAAACAAAAACAGAACATGACACACAAGGAGAGGCTTTCAGCATCAAACAGGAAATGTCAAAACCGAAAAGACCAAGCAAGACCATGACATTAGGGTGTTTACAGATCTTGGGAAAACTGCTGCATATGTGAACAAAGCAGTATAAAGCCTTTTGTGGCCCTAGAGGAAGCTGTGTGTAATCTGATAGATTTCCTCCAGTGATGTCACTTGCTGGCTAAGTGCATTGTGGGTAAAGTAGGCCCCAGGTTTTGAAAACAGTCCACTGCACTCCTGTAACACCGTTGACTCGAAACAAAAGATCAAAATCGATACAGCAGAACCGGAAATATCACCTTTTTTTCCCCCCGCCTACATTACCCACAATGCAATTCAGCCAGGGCGTGACATCACGGGAGGCAATTTGTCTTCATATTTATTACATGCAGCTTCCTCAAGAAGACTTCCTCAAAAGACTTCACACTTCTTTTTTCACATATACAGCAGATCTCCCCAAGACCTATAAACATGCTTTAATGTGTAAAATTGGTGGCGTTACCCTTTAAGTAGCTGTTCTGGAGAAGATTATATAAAGATCTTTATCAGCAGATGGTCAAAAATGAACTTGTTTACATCAACATGGATCAGAAGTCCTTCGAAAACTGGACAAACTACACCGAAAGTACAGCTCTTTCATAAAGGAATTTCATGATAATCACAACTGAACTGTTGTGTTTACGCAGAACGTTGGCTGTAATTTATCTTTTGATGCACATTAAGGAGATTAATGAGTGCCATGTATAATCTTACATTCACGGCATCCCTGCCGGACTGACATTTCATTTTCTATTCTTTGTAGACTTTGAACAATCTGAAAAAGAATCCTAAAAAATTGGTTCAACGACAAATCAAATGAACCTGAACACCATCCTGGTTCATCACTCTGCAGGTTTGTCATCCACGATTTGTCACCGCATTCACATTGCGTCACAGCAGCGGCTCCAACATGTCTTTTTCTCAACACTGCTCCCCATTTTCCTCATGCTGTGTATGATGCCACCCTCTGACCAGAAGTGGAAACGCACCCTCGGACTCCCTTCACACACCACACAGGACGAGGCTACTTAAAATGCCTTTATTTCCTATGATTACATTTTGACAACACACAGATATGTCCTGACCACATCCCATATTTTGGTTCCCTTGAGTAATTCTACATAGAGTGTTATATGAGTACAACTTTGTCTGTCTTTTTTGTTCTTTTTCTTTTTTTTTTTTTTTGCTGGAAAACATGGAATTCCGTGTGGAAATAAATCATGCAGTTCACAAAAAGGCACAACTACTGTACTGACACACCTCTACAACAAGACAGAAAACAAGAAGAGTCAAGAAAGACGTTCAAGCATTTCCCTTGTCTGTGTCGCTCGGAGAGTGAATGCGTGATGGATGACGGTCAAGTCTTTGGATGCTCTGTATCATGGCTATGTTCACGTTTAGAGGAATAGAGAGGAACCGTTTATTAGAAGCAGCAGGTTGGCAGTATTGCAATGCGAATGCTGTTCTGCACTGTTTGGGTCTGCTCTGTGCTCAAGATAGCTTGTGTGACCCAGGAAGACGGGGGATTTTGTTGCCTGCATTGCAGCAAAATGACAGTCCATTATCAGAACGACAAGAAACAAATACAGGCTCTGTTGGTCCTATTGCGAAATACACAAAGTCGCCGACAGAACGCCAGCTCGTATAGGTAGATGAGTCGATCGTCCACAGGAGAGGACGGCCTGACACACAGTAAGGACGCGATGTGGCGCTCCTTCACAACAACATCTGAACTCAAATGTGACATTGATCGAATGGATTGAATCTTCAAAACAGACTCAATATTATTAATGGGAAATGTGTCTGCTGTGTATTCTATAGAAGAGGATTAGAGCCACTGTAATATTAAAAAAATAAATGAGTTCCGACTTTTTTCACAAGTCACAATCTCATTTTTTGTCAGTATTGTGACTTTTAACTCAAAATTCTCACTTCATTTCCGAGAATTGTGACTTTTTTCAGATTTTCAGATTTTTATTTTTTTTCACAAAATTCTGTGCTTTAACTCAAAATTCAGAGAATTTCTCTCGGAATTCTGACTTTTTTCAGAATTCTGATTCTGATTTTTAGTGCGAAAATCAGAATTCGAAAGTCAGAATTTGGAGAAAAAAAACAGTCACAATTCTGAGAAAAGAGTCAGAACTCAATTTTGTTTTTATGCAGTGGCCCTAATCTTCCTCCGTAGTACTCCTCTTATCCCCTTGAACATAGAGACATATCGACATTACACTCTAAAGATGGGACTGTCATGAAGATAAGGATCGTTCATCTTCATGCGGTCTAAATAAAGGTTTATCTAAAATGACAATGACTCACAGACGAGGGGAAACAGATCCTCACGCCGTGAAAATGTCATGGCAGACAAAGCATCGACATCTCACAGCATGCACAAAGTGACACAACTCCCGCTCATCGTATTGCGATCCATCAGTCAAACTGTTCACTCATGAAGTGACATTTATTATGAAAAGGTTATTGATCGCTTCGTTATCTGACTGGAGCTACATAAGAGGACTGCATCGATAACATGCAGCGGTAATATTTCCCAGAACTAATCGAGTAAAGAAATAATCTTTAAAAATAAATGTTTTGTGACATTAAAAAAGAAAGGTCGGTTTATTTCGTATGTAAATTACTGACGTCTGACACTCACTTCTCTTGTTAAAAAGTGTTATCAGTCATATAAGAGCAGGTTTATATGAACAGCAATAAGATGAGAAGGTACAGTTTACTTAGTGAGGTAAAAAAAACGGGGCTACAAGTCGATTACGTCGTCCACTTAATCTACATTTAACAAACCATGACTTGATCTGGCAGGAGTGAACGAAGGAAACACTTACGGTACACTGAGATAGAAAATCAAGGAGCCGGCAAATATTCTCCTTTTTTTTTCTTTTTTTTTTTTTAAATATATACAGTTTACTGGTCGGCGACAAAACACACACTGTGAGACAAGTGCAAGCAGAAATGAACAATAAATGACTTGTAGCCCGAGTTAACTGCGGTTCGGCACAGAGGACACGTACAGACGGCGACAGAGAACCACACAGTCATGCAGCGTTATGGCCAACTGAGTGGGATTTTTTTTTTTTTTTCTTTCTTTCTTTTTTATACATATGATACACAAAGCAAACCCTGCTTTAAAGGAGTGTGGCGTTAAAGGAGCCTGTGAACCCTAACATGAGTTATTCAGACATACATTCGGTCCCATTCAGCAAAAATACATACACTTTGCAGTCAGTGCATACTCTTTTTTTTTTTTTTTTTTTTAAACTCCGTTTTTATTATCAAAATATGACACAGAACACAAACACACATACACAATATAATTATGGTTCCTCTTTAAAACATGCTACTATTTACATCATCTTGTAAATACATGCTGTAGCCTATTAACAGATCTGCGCGGTGCGTAATGTTGACAATAGGAAGGAGTAGTATTGTGGATGGGCCGATCAGTGTGCTGCACCTCACCCTCCCTGCAGAATTATCCTTACTTCTGGTGACAATACGACCTCCTACTGAGGCAAAGAAAGGCCGTGGTGACGTGAGTTTTATTCTCAACTGATCCAGGCCGCTTCTGAAGTGTAACCACTGCTGAAGTCTTAATGTGGAGATTTTAAATACCACCGACATGACAGGATAGTTGGCTGGATTGTCATCAGGATCACATAAAAGCTGTCACATGGATGTCCATGAAACTTGCATGGAGAACTGCTCTCAGCTCAGAATAGACCCCATTAACTTTTGACGTGGATCCAGATAAAGTGACAGATCCAGAGATGTATTTCTCAATTTTTCTTTAACTTTGCAAGATTTTTGACATCTTCATTAATTTCTCAGGGAGTACCGGTCTTGATGAAAAATATCAGGTGGATTTGGCTGCCTGGTATCTATGCGTCAGTACAATTTGATGTGGATCGAAATAAAACTTCAGATCTGGTGGATTTGAATGTGTTTTATTTTATGTTGGATTAGGCTTGATTGAATTAAAGGAGACTGGTCTTGGCGGAGGTATGCATTCTACTGAGTGCCTCTCTAGTTTCAGTGGGTTTAGTGACATTTTCATCGGTGCAACTACCCTTTGGCGTGAGTATATATTTATCTAGGTGTGTAAATATATACAAAGTTGTCAGATATTATAGTTTTTGTACATATTTGTACCGTTATTTCTATATTTTGGTATTTTATATATTTTATTCTTACTAACTCCCGACGTATTATCTATCGCTATTTAAATCTTGTTTTTATCTACAGTCAGATATTTTGTTAGTCTCGAAGGAGCAACTGTAATGTGAACAATAAAGTATTTTTGATTTTCAAGTGCAAGCTCAAGGTTTCATTAATTCTCTAATGCTAGCTATTTCTACATGTTGTTTTTTGAGACAGTAAATATACAAAAGATCAGCAGCACACATTTGAAATCCTAATTGTGTGATTTTTTTTTTTTTTTTTTACTCCTACATATATAGCTAAATATGGGGATTTAGTATTTTTCCATCAAATAATAATTTCTCTACTTTTACTTAATAGTATCACTACTCCACAGACTTTCCATGTGCCCCCATGGCAACTGCAGAAAGACCCCCCGGGGTGCAAATACCTCTATTTGGAAATCAATGCTATTCATCATTAGCATTCCCAAATATAAAGCTTGTAACAGAGGACACTCGAGAAACTCATCCTGGAGTAGCATCAGCAAGGCCATGCTAAATGTCACAGCTATGAACATCACCACACGTCTTTTACATTGATAGATTTATGTTTTTCTTTATTAATTGCACTGCACTCTATTCTAGACATTGCACAGCTCTATTTGAATATATCCATTGCTTTTTTTTTTTTGCACTTTTTTTTTAATCTTTGGTGTTTTTCTGGTTTTAATCATCCACTCTTATTAGTTTCATTCTTTTTTTATTAGTCTGTGTTTTTACGATTGTGTTTGTTGTGAAACGCTGGTTTCAACATGTGCTACATAATTAAAAATTATTATCATTGTGACGTCATGTAAACTACATCTGTATGAAATGTTATACCCAGATTTAATGGGGGCGAGTTAGTTCTTGGTTTTGGTGCCACTGGATTTCCCAAATCTCAAACTGATCTGGTGCGCCAGGTTAAATTCAGTGGTTTTAAAATGTCTACATTAAGTATTCAGCAGTGATTAAACTTCACATTTAGGTGTCGAGTTGTTTATAAGATTCAAATCCTTTTGACATTTGTTTGCCTCCGTCCCTCTGCACATCACAGTAAAAGCAGTGTGTCTGCGATGAAGCTGTAACACCACCATGTTGCGGCACTCCGTGTTTTGTTTTTTTTACGAAGCTTGTGGCTGACGAGCGAGCGATCCAAACAACGTGAAGCACTGTGAGGCAATGACACATGCTCGGCTCTGCAGCTCTATTCGGTTCAAGCAAATGGAATCCAAGGTGTGTTTCATCGTATTATATGTTTGACGTAGCACAAAACCTGCGTTTTGTAGTCGAGTTCACGTTCTCTTAAAAAAATGCAGCCACATCTTCACATTTCAAATTCAATTCTCTATAAAAACATCTCGCCTTTGACAGAAATCCTCGCGCCGTCTCACCAGAAGCTGTTGGAGTTGTACTAAAGACATTTAATCTGTTTAATGGATATCAAAACAAAAAAAAGCGTGTTAGATGGCACTGTTTTCAGGAAGCATTTTTTTGAAAAGAAGCATAGTCACAATCGGTTTTGAACATCATTGGTTAGCCTTTCGAGTATCCTCACTTTGTCCACAGGTAAGTAAGGTTTTTTTTACATCCAAGTGGTCGACACAGCTCGAGACGAGACTCCAGATGGCACATTCACAGTGTCCCTGACTGCTTTTGAACGAGATTCACTCTGTAAAAAGTTTCCCCCCTCTGAAATAAAACAAAACAATGAAGCTTACTGATTTTCTCAAAGTGTCGTTTCAGGAAAAGGCACCCTTGTATTCCTGTCCTACATTAGATCCGTTTGAAGAAGACAGAGATGTACGTACGCAGACGTGCGCAAAACAAGCAACTTAGACCAGACGACTGCGTCAAACCCTGTCGTGGTGTATAACGCTGTAGTGTAACTGTGTGTGTGTGTGTGTGTGTGTGTGTCTCCTTTCTCGAATGCGAGCTGCTAGAATGAAGACAATCATTTATTTCTCTTGAAAATATACCGCGACATGGATCGCTGCGTTCAGTGTGACCTCATTCATCCTCAATTAAATCTTTTTTGCATTTTATAGACTTAAACAGACTCTATGCAAGGAAATAACCCAATACTACAGTACTTTCTATTGCAAGTTATAGCACACTTATTAGCAAGATACAAGACTGGGCGTGGTGTATGCAGCGGCAGTGGGGGGGTAAGTAAAGCATGCTCTATAAACTAAACTAAAGCTTTATTCCCAGCATTGTCTTCACTTCAACACTTTCCGTTCAGTGTCAGCACCCTAAGAATCAGTTTGTCTAAGTTTTCTTCAAA
>OMLP01015832.1:0-10567 GCA_900302685.1 Spondyliosoma cantharus
GCGTGCGTGCGTGCGTGCGTGCGTGCGTGCGTGCGTGCGTGCGTGCGTGCATGCATGTGTGTAGCCAGCACAGGGTGGAAGTTGTAGGTTAATAGGAAGAGGAAATACAGGGCTTTAGAGATGGGAGGGTGTGTGTATGTGTGAGTGTGCTTATATATGTCTGTGGATGGGTGCAATGCCCTCACAAGGCTCCGCGGGTGAGAAATGTCCTCCAAGTTGAGGAAAGTTGAATATATTTCAGTTAATAATTCTAATTCATAATGCATAATTCTTACCAACTTTAATTATATTTTGCAGAGACGCAGACATTTCTTTGACACTCAGACACAGCTGTACAATAAAATCCTCGGGGCAACACTGTTGTATAAAGTACAAAGCAAGAAGTAGAAGTGATCGAATCCTGGGGCCGATGAGAAAGGTTAGCGAAGGGAGCTAAATAGAAAAGAGAGAGAGAGGGCAAGAATGAACCGTATGCCACGTTGGAGGAAAACGCTGAGGGAGAGGAAAGTGAAGTGACAGAAAAAGTGCAGGCATGGATGTGGGGGAAGGCTGGCTGAGAAGAGGGGGTAGATTGGAGAAGACAAAAAGGATGAAAGAGATAAAAAGGACGGGGGAGCGGGGCATGCCTGTGGGAAATGGAGGCAATCGATGGAAAAAGATGCCAAAGTGTTTTGGGGGGAAAAGGAGGAGGGGGAGGTTATATAACTAAAAAATGGCAGCGCTGAATTGCAGGATAGTCTGGATTCAGGAGCATCCTCATCTCCTCCAAGTTGACTTCTGTGCGATAAAGCCACAGACACTGTCTCCCGTGAACTGCCTGAACCTGAGGGGTAAGCCGGAGCATTGTCCCAAAATGTCACAAAAGGATGCCTGATGAGTCCCTGTTTATAGTCTGAGAGGTTTCTGCATGGGAAACCTTAAGCGATGGCAGGTCAGAGGCATCTCTAATAGGATCAGTTTGATCCCAATTGTCCATCCGCTACTGTATGGGATACTGAGAGATTGAGAATGAAATCAGATATGTTCTCTTTCAATTTAAATCCAGCTAAGAAGATCAAAGCGTTGTTTTTTCTTTTTTTTTTTACATTTGTTCATACTCAACTGAACAAACAACACATCAGCAGCATTTTTCAGCCCACACATCTTCTATGGAAGTTAATGTACCACCATTATTGATCGCTCTGTAAGACCTGGACTCGCAACCATTTACTTAATGTCCTGTACTTTCAGTGCATTATAATCCAATGTACTATAACCTCACATTTTTCTGTACTGTTATAACCTTTTAAGTGAGGCTGAGGACCAGATAAAAAACAACACAAACAACAACAAATTTATGATTGGACCAAAGATGGTAAGAATCAAAACCAAGAGGTTGGTTTCAATTTGTACACATGAAGCACACATAAATGCATTTTTTTCTTTTATGTTTTTAACATTTGTTCAAGCATTTTCTGACTGCTGCTCGCTTACTCACATCATCTTGTTGTGCTCTCTTCCTTGGCAGTGGTTTAATGGCACAGAACTGTGTCCATCATTGTGCATTTTCTTTTGCAGATTTGTTGTGAAACGGAACGGATTTGGATGGAAATCCGGGTAAGGCTTTACTTCTTTGATGCATCAGTCTTATGCTTTTTCAGTCAATATTAGATCCCAACTAATAGTGGGTTCATGGGTCAAATGCTGAGGGAGTTAAGCAAAAATTCCAATATTGATGATCAGCCCTTTCTCACTCCCAAAGGGTCAAACGCGGCAGCCTGCACAGTGGCACTATTTGTGACCAATAGTAAAGAGACATTTGTGTAAGTAAGTAAACGTACATACATGTAATTACTAACAACCCTAACACTCCGTTATTTAAGTTAGAAGACTGAACACAGTTATTTTAACCCAAATCATGATCTTTTCCTAACCAAGTAGTTTTGGAGCCTAAACCTAACCAAACCGCAACCACTTCACAGTGATTGTAACAGCCCAAAAGTCATAATATCTCATAACATGTGAAATACTTGTCAGCAAACTTTAATTTGGCCAGACATTTTATAATATATTATATTACATGTATTAAAACTGTAACACAACACTCTGTGTTTCTTTCATTGCATACTGAGGGAAACTAAATCAAAGCACTTTGTTTTTGTGTATTTGTGCTATGACTCCACTTAGATCCTCTGGCATTTTTTTCCCTCCATGGATTGCACTCAGAATAAGTTATCCCCCAGCCCTTACACACTCTTTTTCATAAGAAGTATATATTCTGTAGGTCCTGAGTTAGGAGATAAAATGTGTGAAAAGAGAGCAGTAGGATTTGGAGCAGCATGCAGAGGGGAGCAGCCAAAATAGAGAGAGAATATCAGCAGCACTGCCTGCCAGCCTCACTGAGCTGCTAAGCAGGGCTTAACGATGCCCACGGGGTTGTGTATGCGTGTGTACGTGCATGTCAGTGTGAGTGTGTGCGCATCTATTTTTTTTTGTGTGTGTGGTGTGTGTGTGCTTTCCTTCTTTATAAGCCCAAAACAAGTGCTCCATGTTTCGGGGTCAAATAAAGGCCAGAGAATCAGTAAAGCAGAACTTTGTTTGAGGGGTGAAAACTTGTTAAGTAGTAAGTAAACTATCACGGTCGATGCAGGGTGTTTTAATTTTAGCAAAGATGATCTAATGAAGGTGGATTTCTTTAATCCTTCATTTCTACCTGCAGGGAGGTCTAGTTGTGGTGTTCTTAACAGTGGCTTTTTGATAGTGTGTCGCCGTGAGGGTTTTTGCTTTCACTTTTTGCAAAACGCCTCATTCTCATTCAGTCATGACAGACTGACAGGGAATCGTTTCATCAGAAGATCTATTGGTCCAGCCCAGCCTGAGTAAAGTGTCGCCATGGTACATTTATGCAAACCGCAGACACGTGGAATTTGTATGTTTCATATGCATCAAACAACATTTCTACACTATATATCACATGTTTCTGACTTTAACATCAGGAGTAGAAGGGGATGGTGTTTCCTGCCAAGCGAGAAACCAATGTTTGTAACATTTGTAAGCATGAAACAAGATTTTTTATGACGCGATCTCAGGACATTTTCCAGTCGTGTTTGTGGTGACAGAACCAGGTAAGCTTTTCTTAACCCTCACCCTAACTAAGTGGTTTTTGTGCCTGAACAAATAATTAAGCACAGGGTAGTCACAGCATTAACTTCCAAATTGAATATGCAGTTTAAACTTGTGATTTGCAAAAAACATACATTGCCAACATTTATCCCAAGTGGATTTCCAGGGGTTGGTTTGTAGAGGGAAAAAAAATAAATAACATAATTTATACAGAGGGATAGCTTTTAAATTGTATCGCCTGTACCAGTGATATAATTCACCTTAGACTAGATTGTACTGAGTGTGTTTCATTTTGGCACTTCGACAGGGATTGTTGTGAACACCAACCAACAGCCAGTTCTCATCAGCACAAACTAGCATATAGGTAGGTTGAGTATGAAAGCGGCTTATAACAGCTCGTATCTATGTTTCTTGTGAGGCAGTGACTTCCAGTGGCTTTGGTCATTATTACCACAGCAAAGGAGGGAGTCAGAAATAGTAAATAACATGTCCAAATAGGGAGGAAGTCAGGGATGGATGGTTGGCCAAAACAGGCACAGGACTTTATTTCAGTTGACTGCTGTTAGTGTCCAGGGAAAAACCAGAACTCAGCGCTGAGTTCTTTTAACATAGTAATGATGATGTAAAGTAATGTAGGTACATTTGTAATAGAAGGTTAAGTACATAGTCATTTAAGGTCAAATGACCATCTTTTCCTCAACCTAACCAAATTGCGAGTGTACAATGAAAGTCTGTTGCTGTGCCTGTAACTGTGATAAATTTTGTAATTAAATTTTGTAATCATTTTGGGAGTCACTTGCAATTGACCTATTTAGTTGTTTTTGTATGAATGAAAAATGTGTTTAAATGCATTTTTTTAGGGATACCCTAACCCTAACTTGAAAAGGTTGTCTGTGATCACTACTTGTCTTCTCAACGAACAGTCAACCAGTATGATTTTCCAGTGCATTGATCTGGGCAAGATCTGACACGCCTGAGAACACTGCATTTACACCTCATTCATGGGGAGGTCTTTTTTGCTTGTCCTGAAAAACACAAGTGTCTCTCACAAAATAAACGATTTTCATTTAAGTGCTTCAGTAAGCCATGCCAGTGAGCCGGCATGCACAATAGCCAGGCCTTGAAATTGGGACATCTGAAGGGAATGCAGCCATCCTTCATGTTAGTAATTAGACACATGTTTTTCCCTGCAATGAGATGCCAAAATGTCTGCCTTGAAAAGGGCCATCATGCTTTTTGGAACACCTCGAATCAGGTTTGGAAATGTTTCATCTGCTACGCCACTCAAATATAATTCATTCAGGCTCAAAGGGGGCAAAAAAAGTGTTGGATTCAGCTTTTTTCCAGTTAATTTAACTCAAACTGCAAATTCAGATGTAAACTTCTGTAAATGCTGACGGCCGAGTTCATGGAAAAAGTTGTCACGTCCACCAAATTCAGGGATAATGGCAGAGAATAAGGCATGATGAGCAAAATGAGCTGCATTTACACACTTTCAGCCCACCACTTCGATGGTCCCGAAGCTCCAGAGGAGAGAGCATCTAAAAGCATCTCAGTAACTGTAATAAAGCAGTCGGTGCTCTGGAGGCCTATTCAGTGTCTCACCATATATTGCCATGGCACTCCGGAAAATCGCAGAGTTCCTTCCAATAGAGGCCAGCTGGTCAAGCCCCAAAGCTGATTATTTTGGGAATGGGGGTGCAGTGTGTGTGTGTGTGTGTGTAGTGGGGGGGTGGGGTTATGGGATCCTCGACTATTCATGTATCTCAGTTTCTCCTCAGGGCTGTGTGGTCCGGTCAATCAGAAATATCAGTTCACCATCACACTTTACCATTTCTCGAGGGATCGACAAACACAATAAAATACATCTTTAATGCTTATTTTACTGAAGAAAAAAAAAGAAGAATAATTTTCCTGGATTTTGTTTTTTTATTTTCTGTCATAAAGTACATGTAAAAATGACCTTTCAGTAGACGCAGGAATATGCTGTGTGTACTGAAAAGTCATGCTCTTTCCATGGTTTGCGTGTGTGTGTGTGTGTGTCTGCGTGTGTGTGTGTGTGTGTGTGTGTCTGCGTGTGTGTCTACTGACCTAGCCTGACCTTGCCTTCCCATTTCCCTCCCCTACTGTCATGAGTGGGCAGACACAAAATCACAGCTGACTGTTCAGCCCCCAAGGTACCATCACATCTGATTGTGCCAAACTATTGGTTTTTGGAAAAGGTTTTAATATGGTGCTGTGTCCTGCAGTGAAAAAAAAACCTACAGGGACATTTTACCAACAAAGATAAGGGGGAAATTTCTCAGATTTCTCTTGATTTTGACATTTTACATCATTATTACATCATTTATGTGTTATTATTGGTGTTTCATTTAGTTGTTTATTTAACAGCATGCCTGATGTTATGCCACTAGTGATACTATGATGAAACAAGCCTTCTCTGGGAATCATAGTTATTAATGTGGTTCACTAAAACAAAACCATACTCACATCTATTCTTAAATTAAAATAATATTCAAATAAGCCGGGGTCACAGTTGACAGTTATCGGGCTCTATCTTGCACTAGGTGCAATTGACTTTGTACGTCCTTAAATTAGGGAATGACTTTGCGCTCCCGGGGGCGGTTCAGCGAAAAGAGGAGGCGTGTTCCGGCGCAAACGTTCCCTGGTGCTATTTTGCCGTTTCAGAAAAAACTTCTGCAACAGACCAGGAAAAACCTAGTCTAAACTCAGTGGTGCTTATTCAGATGCTATTTTGCATAATGTGGCAAAAATATCACCATGCATTCATGACCTCGTGATTCAGTGAGAGTGAGCCCAAAACATCGGAAAGTATGTCTTTATGACATTTCTTTATTTACATTTTTTCAATTTTTTTTGCGGCTAGTGCAAGATAGAGCCCTAAGACTAACTAGAAACTAAAATGTTTGATATTGCAAGTCCCCCAAATTGTATAGGTAGCTGCGGTACAGTGGATCTTCTCTCACTTTTCACTCCCTCTCCATATGAATCTCCGTGAAATTCTATCAATCTCTTTTCCTATCTTCTTATTTATATAAAGTGGTATCACCTGTATAATATAAAGAATATGCGGTAACATGTTCATTTTAATAAGGCTAATCCTACTCATCTAAGAAATAGGAGGAATACCTTGGCACTCCAAGTCTGCTGTCACAGCTTTAAAAGAGGGTTTATATTTAATTTATACAATTCACATTGTCAAAAGTTTGGACAAACGTTCTCATTCAATGGTTTTTCTTTATTTTTATTATTTTCTACATTGTAGATCAATACTAAAGACATCCAAATGATGAAGGAACACACATGGAATTATGCAGTAAACAAAAAAAGGCTTAAACAAACCAGAATATGTTTCATATTTTATATTCTTCAAAGAAGCCACCTTTTGCTTTGATGACAGCTTTGCACACTCTTGGCATTCTCTCGATGAGCTTCATGAGGTAGTCACCTGAAATGGTTTTCCAACAATTTTTCTTGAAGGAGTTCCCAGAGATGCTGAGCACTTGCTGGCTGCTTTGCCTTCACTCTGCGGTCCAACTCATCCCAAACCATCTCCGTAAGGTTTAGGTCAGGTGACTGTGGAAGCCAGGTCATCTGGCGCAGCACTCCATCACTCTCCTTCTTGGTCAAATAGCCATTACAAAGTCTGGAGGAAATTAGTCACTTGATTCTATTATTATGAAGTTGTCTTTGTCAGTAATTGGCAAGTCATGGTGGCAAAGGTTTAACAAAGAATAAAGAAATTTAGGAAATTCGTTCCGAAGTTGGACTGATCTGGTGAACGCACACGCACGCACGCACGCACGCACGCACACACACACACACACACACACACACACACACACGTGTCAAGCAAAGGTTTGTACTGACTTCTGAGGGTAGATTTTTGGTTACTATGTTTTGAGAGTGTGTTTGTGCCTGCACATGCTTGTATGTTCTAACAGGAGTGTGGTACCACACTACGCCCCCTCATTGATCTAGTTCATAACCTAGCAACACTACAGCAGAGAGAAGTTGGCTGAGAAAGTCAGAAAGAGATAAAGATGCCTGAAAACTGTGAGATGGAGATGTGTGGAAGAGGGGGGTTCAAATGTTAGCAAAGTCTATGGGATGAGTATATGTGTGTTTGTGTGTGTGTGTGTGTGTGTGTGTGTGTGTATGTGTCTTTGTGGGTGAAAGAGAGAGATGGAGAAAAGGTGAGAGAGTTGGTGGGTGTTGAGTTACGTTAAGTCCGTGTGGAGTGTTGCTAATTTGACACTGTGCTGATCAGGAATCAGTGCAGCAGGTCCCAACAAACCAAACATACACACACACACACACACACACACACACAGAGTCATGTATCTGCAGTTGTCCCTACAAAGTATAGTTGGCAAACAGCACACACAAACACGACCAAACACTGCTCAACACACACTTGGATGGACTTCTTTTGCACTGTGTTGACTGTAACATATTACACTATCTATATACTATCTATATGTCAGCACAAATAACCATGAGGAAATAACCTGCTAATATCATATTTAAGGTGCACTATATAGTTTTGGGGAAACTCAAAACTACAAACTCAGAAAGTTAATGTTTACAATATTAACAGGGTAATGATACAAACAGAAATAGTTATTTGATATATTTCCATATAAACAAGCTGTCCTTGAGGGGAATAAGGGCCTCAGATGATTGTTTGATGCTAGGAAGGTAGCTACTTGGAAGGCTCATGCTAACACAAATGCAGTTTGTTTTTTGAAGATTTTTCTACCCTCTCAAAATGTCTTCTTCAAAACAACATCATGCACCTTTATAACTAGAATGCAAAACCCTGCAGGAAGGTGCACATTGCTGGATTTTGTGTGAATTTAGCTGAATCTTTAGCTTGTAGCTCCTTCCAATTTTACTACATTTTAGTTTTCTTCACTGTCAGCTTTGTTTCTGAAAGAAGTGTTTAGTATAGGATTTGGCTAATTGACAGTGCCATTGTTCATCGCAGATGGCTGAAAGTCATTGACTTTTGAGCCCTGTACCCTTGCAACATTGTGGTTTAAAAGGCCCTCCAACAGATAACACAAAAAGTAGTGTGTCCTCTTAGAGTTGCCATAAGGCAGGACATGTTTGGTTTTGTGACATGTGGCAGAGAAAAGGAAAACCAAATTACGACCATGGACTCTGTGTTCATGTCATAGATACTTGGTGCTCACACACAGTCAAAGTGGATGGACAGTGTTTGTTTGTCAAACTTTCAATGTGAAGGTGTTTGTTTGGACCGCAAGTCCCAAGCTTGCTCCACTCCCTGCATCCTGGAGCCGTGGGACCATGTCAAGACCTGCTTGCATCTGACACTCTTTTGCTGAGCAACAAGCTCCTAAACTGTGGAGAGTGGGGATAGACCAAGCTCTACATTAAGGATCCAGCTGGATGACCCTCTTTCCTCTGTCCAGACCTCCACTCCCAAGCTGCTTAGGGGCTCCTCCTTTGCTGAGGACTGCACATTTAACCTGCCAACTTCCACCTTCCACCTGCTCGACCCAGGGGTAGGTGCTCCACCACTTGTCGGCTGCAGCTGCGGCCCTCTGGGAGGCATCCGTGGCCTGCTCTCCCTGGCTATCTCTACTGTCATTCCCTACAGGAGATGATGGTGGTTCATCTCCTCCTGTAGACCAACACCAGCACATTCAATTTCACAACCCTCTGCAGCTAACCATTACTATAGAATTCAGGTTCCTCTACATTCTGTGTCACCATCTGCTCTCAATTGTACTCCTTTTAATTTGGGTTTTTAAATCAGATCTCTTAAAAATCATTTTTATGTCATGATTTTATTTCTTTCAATAAGTTAGATGTTTTTTTATTATGACAGAGACAACAGATTTTCCCCCAACCATGATTTATATGCCAATAGGCACATTCAAAGTTATCTTAGTGATGTTAAATCTGTATTGTGGTCATTTTTATTAGAAATCATTTTACACATGAAATCAACCATGTGCAGCCAAAACACTATCCCCATCAAACTTCTCAAAGAGGGTTTTGACACAGTTAGGCCCAGTTTTTTATCGATTATTAACAGCTCACTCTCAAATAGTCATTTTCCATCTATTTCTAGATATGCAGTGGTCCAACCTCTTTTAAAGAAACTGAACTTTGATGCTGATTATTTTGTATAATTTTGATTATTTTACTTTGATAATAATTTAGACCAAGTTTTAGAGAAAATGGTTTCAACCCAGCTTTGAGCTTTTATGTGTCACAGTAACACATAAAGTTCCAGTCAGGTTTTAGAGCATTACACCGTACAGCAACCACCCGCTCCTCAAGGTAACAAATTACCTCTTTTTAGCAGCTGACAGAAGAGTGAGAGCACAATATTAATTCTTTACGATCTTTTATTTCTGAACTGTTCTTAACTCCGCTGATTCGACGGCGTCCTCTTATGGGTTTTTATTAATTTTATTATTTTATTTATCTCTATTTTTGCATTACTTTTCCCCCTTGTCCCCTTAGTCTTAGGGGCTTAGTCCCCTTAGGCTTAGTCCCCTTAGCCCCCTTCCCCTTTGTCTGTAATCTTGCCTGTTTCTTAGCTTGTATTCCTTTTACTTGTATTGACTCATATTGTCTTGTGTTTGTACATCTTCTGTTCTGTGTTCTTGTTTTAAACAAGAAGGCAGGGGCTTTAGACGAGGTTTCCTTATGTTTGGCTCGACTGTTGAGTGTTTATTCTGTAATATTGTCTTCCTGTGTTTCCTGCTTTTGCTTGTTTGCTAAAGCACTTTGTAAACTATTTTAAAGGTGTTCTATAAATAAAGTTTATTAAATTATTAGGGGTGTAACAATACATATATTTGTATTGAACCGTTTCGGTACAGGACGTTCGGTTCGATACACAGCTGTGCACGGGTGAGTTCCTGGAACGGAAGTTGCGTGTGTTTATTTTCCACCGGCAGCAACACGTGCAGCCCGTTTATGTCATGGCTAACGCTAGCAAGAAAAGCAGAGCTTGAACACCCTCCCGTGTTGCTACAGTCTCCTGATTGGGAACACTGCGGCTTCCTGGTTAAATATTGCAACGGAGAAAGACATGTTTCCAGTGTGACAGTTTAACTCTGGTGTTCATTTTAACTGGCGAGGGTCCCAGGTGTGCTGGAGGTGTGGTTTGAGAATCCCGTCTGGAGAGAGAGGGGTCCTCGGCCATGTCCGCTAACCAGGAAAAACATTCCGATCGCCCTCTCATCGATCCAAGTCATGTACATGTATATTTATTTTGACGTGGCTTCAACACTACTATTCCACACAGAGATGCCGGACCACTGCAAACCACTGTTAGACGAGCGCTACAAAGCTCAGTGACAGTGTAGGTGACTGTGTTGATGCCTGTCCAAAAAAACGCGACTGTCAATAAATCGTCCAAAAGTGCATATTTTCGTCCTTATATCTTCATAATGAAAGC
>OMLP01015834.1:0-23558 GCA_900302685.1 Spondyliosoma cantharus
TGTCGTGTTTGGTAAAAAAATGTGTCTCTGTTAACTCAAGAGTTATTCATGAGAAGTGTTGCAATAACCAGCCCTCGTTTATTACATGTAAGTGCACCGAGTGGAGCCTGGTGTGACCGCCTGGATACAGAGAAGATGGATTTCTAAAAAGACTCCCCGAAGATGTTTGTAATGTTAACGTTGGAACTCGAGTGCAAAAACAAAATAAAGGAACATTTATGTTGAAAATCTGCTCCGGCTACAAACGGGCAGAATTAAAAGAGGCGAAACCTCAAAAAAAAAAACACAAGAGAGGCCTGAAAACTTTTATCACACGTGTGATTATAAACATCTGCAGACGGAGGAAATCATCGTTAATCATTAAATATAAAAGAGGTGGTTTGTTATTTCGGTTGGTGGGTGAAGATATCAGAAAACTTAAATTTAACATTATAACCAATAATGGGTTAAATACATGTATTTAAAAGTTGTATTATTATGTTTTGCAGGGTTTAGCAATTAATAAAATAATAAATACGATTGAAAAATTAGATGGCAAAGTAAAAAAAAAGGGGAATTAATACAAATGTAAATAAATACAGAAGGGAATTAAAACGGAATTATCAATTTGTCACTTTAAGAAAAAATGAACATTATTTTGATGCATTAAATGTCATATAAATAAATAAATATATATATAATTTTACATGCATGTATATTCTGTGTATTATATATATGGGGTCGAACAAATTATTAGCCGATTGCTGATATTAAAAACTTTTTAGATGATCAGAATCACTGTTTTTATTTCTATCTGACTGCTGATAAAATAAATTGATTATTTTATACATATATGATAAAATGTTCTGCTTTGGCTTTGATGCCGCCTGTAATCTGCAAAGTAACTAAAGTCAACAAATAAATGTAATAAAATTAAAAGTACAATATTTGCCTCCAAAATGTAGTAGAGTGGAAATATTAAACAAAGAAAGGAAGTACTAAAGTACAATTACCTTAAAATTGTCCATCAGGACCTTAAATACACAAGGTGAACACAAAGTCTAAATACTCTTCAAATAAAGAAAAGCATTAAATGATCAAATCAAATTATTCACAGGTTGTTTTGTTTTTATCAACAGTGATCTTGTACCTGCAGCGCACGAACAGGTTCGGCCATGCAAGAACGATTTCTTGTTTTTATTTTTGGAGTTAATACCTCAAAAACATTTTGAAATTCCGGGAAAGCGTTTGGTAAAATGTTCTCTTTCACGGAGCAGCGACCGAGCAGTCAGTGTTGGTCGGATTCCCCTTTAAGCTCGTCGCCGCTGCTGCTGCTGCTGCTGCTGAACCTCAATGAGACAAACTCACCGTGTGCCAGTTGCGGTCTCCTCTTTACCGTTCTGTCGACTTGCCCGGGTGGATGGTTTACTTGGCTTGTTTCTGAGGAGCAATAAAAACAAATATGAAACAACAGTTGTTGCTTTAGTGCTAAATCTTCCCCTGCTTTCGTTTAATAGGATGTGACAGCGACGAGGCCTGCTGGAGGGCAAACACGCAGCGACAGAAATCAGTGACGGTGTCTCACAGCTGCACTGATGAGTTCGCTGCTGAAATATAGTCTGAATTTATCTGCAGCTGTTCTGGTGACACGTCTGTGATCAGACAAGATTTAAGTGATCTAATTAAATCCGAATTACTTGCTTTACCGCAGCAAATGTTGTAAATAAATAACACATTCTAATAAAGTGTGAATGATGGTTCCTCTTACTGCAGTGATTATTCATTATTACATCACTGTCACATATTATTGTGTCCACGAGCTGTTAAACTACCTCTCAGCCTCCAGGCGAGCTGCAGAGCGTGTCGACACTCTGGTCGCAGTTCCTTTCTCCTCCCCCTCTCTCTCAGCATCATCCTCCTCCTCCTCTTCATCATTCTGCTCGCTGTCTTTTTCTTCGGCCTTTTTGTCTTTGGGAGAAATGAGAAAAGGTCACAGATGCAGGGAACGTGATGACTGAACTCGTATCAGTTTGTATCCCCCTTTATGTGAAGCTGTTTGGAGACCCACATCTGCTTTTAAATCTCCTCACCTGGATCGTCTGCTGCTGCTGCTGCTGCTGCTGCTGCAGCTGCTGCAGCTGCTGCTAATGTCGCTGCCTTCGGTGGTCGTCCCCTCCGACCGGGTCTCTTTGGAGTCGTCTCTTGGTCCTCTTGGGTTTGCTCCTCCTCAACCTGGAGACATATGAACAAAGAGTTAAAACCCTACATCTACTAATATTTCAGACAAGAATGGCATTATGTAGAGCGCACACCTCTGCCAATGTTAAATAAAGTTAATGACGTCTATTCTGGGCCGAGATCCAACCTCCATCTGAGTTTCTTGGATATTCGTTCAGTAGTTTTTGTGTAACCCTGCTGACAAACACTGACGGACATGAGCTGAAACATAACCTCCTAAATTTAAAGGAAAGACTTAAACCTGCACTGCTGGAGTTTTACATATAAATGAATATCTGTTACATTTAAGCCCTTCCCAAATAGTTCAGACAACCCTGATTAAGTCCATCAGACCCAGATAAATATCTCAATATTTAACCGTACTTCAGAGTTTATTTAAATCTCATCTTTGCCACGCTGGCACACCAGCAAAGAAGAAGGACGCAACTGTAGCGTGGAGCTGCCCACAGCAGATGAAGGTATTTCAGAGCCTTTGTGTCGTTACGCTCTCTGCCAGAAGAGGGAGACAAAAGCTCTGCACTGCAGGTCTAAACATGTTCAAGTCCTCACACAGACATCAGAGACCGTACAGGAAGTGATTGATGCACAAACAGCTGTTACAACACACAGAACAGCTGATAACTGAAACACATTTTACTGCCCACACACCTCGTCTGTTTTCTTCTCGCTGCTGATCTCATCTTTGACTTCTTCCTCTGCTTGACTCACTGAAGGGGAACAAGCTGGAAACAAGATAACAATTTAATTTGAGGACAAACGTGTGTGTGTGTGTGTGTGTGTGTGTGTGTGTGTGTGTGTGTGCATCTGTCTGTCTGTCTGTGCGTGTCCTTACCACTATCTATTTCAGGCTGCTGCTCACTTCCTTCCTGTTGACTGTTGACCTTCTCTACTTCCTCTTCAGTCTGGGTTTCCTGCAGAATTATAATTTGAATTCACATGAAGACACATAACCAGAGAAGTGAATAGAGATTTAAGAATCCTTTAATCCACCAAGACGACACATCTCACCTCCACAGATTCCACCGTTTCCTCCGTTTCCTCTATTTCCTCCATTTCCTCCGTTTCCTCCGTTTCCTCCGTTTCCTCCGACCGCTTCCTCTTCACTGCTGGTGCACCTGGTATGAAATGTTCAATGTCACCATCTTTTTCTTACATTTGGTCAAATTTAACTCGTGGTAAAGCTGCACGCCTTCCCTCATGTCAACTATAATTTTCCATATTACTCATTCATACCATTTTACAGCTTGTTGACTGCGATGACAGCAACATACAAACTGGTTGAACTCACAACTTTGCACTTTAAAGTTGCACAAATTAATCGTTGAGGTTTGGCTCACTTGTTCGTTCAGGCGGTAATGTTCTGGCAGACATGTAGCCGCACCTCTCTGTGCAGTAACACTAACTTCATTCACCATTTATAGAGTGCTTAATCCAGGAAATCACACACAGCTCCTTCCATCAGTTAAACAACAATACAAGGAGATTGAACATATTTGCCCCGAATAAAACAACAGACATACGTGTGTCACTGGTCTCTTTGGAGTCGGAGCTTCCTGCAGCGTCAGCGTCTTCTGGAACAGGAGACGGCAGACTCACTTGACTTCCACGACGTCCAATTTTCCTTGGCACGCTTTCCTCCTCAGTTGTCTACAGATTGGAAAAATGTTGTGAACACGCTATGAAAGATAAGGTGCGGTGAAATGCCCTCAGTGCATTTCCTCCAGTGGTCCAATGGCACATCGTGCAAGCTAATCCAAGTTTTTCTAACCAAGTCAATTCCTTGACTTTATTTCCTATTAACTGGGAACTCATTTGATGAACTAAAGTTTGAGGTTTCATTGAAAACACGACACTTTTAGGGGCGACCCCAGACTGTCGAGCGGTGATGTTCATGCTGCATGTTAACGTACCTCTTCACTCTCAGCTGGTTTATGTGCCGAAGTTTCTGCGTTCTCCTCGTCTTTATTCTCATCCTCCTTCTGATCATCTGAGGCTGAAATGAGACCAACATCACAGAGAAGTCAGAACACAACACCCCTGATTGGAGAGAGCACTACAACCATGATCAAAGTGTACGTCAATATTTCTGAATAATAAAGCACATGATGTGTGTTTCAGGCCTAAATAATCTTCCCACCCCAACAGTCTTACCGGCAGCGGCTCCTTTGGCTGCGGCTCCCGATCGTCTTCCTCCGCGACTCGGAGTCTCCTCCAGTTTCTCTGGTTCCTTCTCCGACTCCTCGCTGGTTCTGGATGATCGACCCCTACGTGGTGTTCTGACCGCCACGACCTTCTCCGGATCTGTTTCCTGAAGAAGAACAAAAAAAAAAAAAAACAGTCAAAATCACAAGCAAGAACTGTTGCTTCTCCACTGTTTGTTTATGAACTTTTGCAAAGATATGATTTTATTTTAATAGGTGCACACGGTTGTATTTACCTCAGCTGATGGTTGCTCTTTGCTTTCCATTTCATCCTTCTCGTCACCTGATCAGTTCCAAAAACATAAATTCACACATTATTTTATGAAAACATTTTTTTTATCCTGTTTCTAAAATGCTTATAATTTCAGCTACTGTACCGGATTCTTTCACTGCTGCGACTTTGTGAGTGGACAGCTTTCGTTTACGTCTCCCTCGTCCTTCCGTCTTCTCTTCCTACACAACAGAGAGCGTCAGCACAGAGAGCAGGCGGCGCTCTATCAACCTGCATTTACTGCATATGCGATTTTCAAACAAACCTTCTCTGACACGTCCGATCCCTTCTCATCTTCCTGGCTGTCCGCGCTGGAGACGTTACCTGGAAAACACAAAACAAATAGCGACGACTGAGAAGGAGTGGAGGAATAAGAAAAGACACGAGATGAAAATCTGGACTGAATCAGCGTTTTTAAAAGTCACACGACTCACTGATTTGTTTGACAAGTTTGAGCCGACTGTCAGGTTCACTTTCCTTCAGCTCCTCAGTTTTCTCCGGGACATTGTGTTCCACCTAAATATAGTTTATGAAAAAGATACACAGATCAATGAAAGGAATTATAACAATAATAATAATAAGGGGTGCAAATGTTACATGTAAACAAAGTGTAAGTGAGCGTGACTGATGTTTAACACTCACAGTTTGTGGATCCGTCGTCCCGTCTGCAACATTTTCTTCTTCCATCGTCTTACTCTCTGCTTCACCTCGGGTCAAAAAGAGGAACTATTAATCCTACTTTACAGTGCCTTTTATGAATATAATTAAATATCCATCAGATATAATAACAGTATTTAGAAAGAATATAATGTCCAAGTTGGCTAAAAGAGAAGACTCACTATTATCTACTTCCATCGTGGCCTGGTTGTCCTCAGCCACCTCGTCCTCTGCCTGCTGTTTAAGAAAGATGACTTTTAGTTTCACGTGAAATCTTAAAGAAAGTGAAACATTTTAAAATGTGTAAACCAGCACATGATTGGTTCCTCACCTTGGGGCTTGACTTTGTGTCTTCAACGTCTGCCTCGGTTTGTTCTACGGCAACAATAACTTGTTAAGGTCAATAATCAGCCCAAGAAAAGAAAAAAAGCATCTTGTTCTTTTAGTTTGAGTTACGTGTTGTGTTTTCAAGCACTCACCTCGTTCACTGGACATTTCTGAGACTTGTTCAGCGGCATCAGAAACAGCCGAGGCTGCGATTTCCTCCGCGGCTCCTCTGACCTCTTCTGGTTCACACACGACTTCATCAGCAGCTGAAATATTGTAGAGAAAAAAAACCTTCATCAAAAATCAAATACAACTGTTGTACTGATAAAAACACGAGAAATACAGTTTGAATTTAAGTTAAAATAGGAGACAGAAGTAATCGTATCTTCTTTACTAGTTTCTGCTGTTGTTGCTGCTGTTGTTGTTTCCTCAGGCTCCGTTTCAGGAGCGACTTCTGTATCTTTGGCTTCATCTTCAATTACAGGAGGCTGACTTTCATTTAAGGCTGTGTCATCCTCCTGTGTAGAAAACAGGAATGAATGATTCATCATGAGCCATCCACACACTATTCACTGGAAAGTTATTGCCCTATTATGAAAGCCCTCGTCTCAACATCCTCTGACTGCTACAACCACAAAAAACCTGACGGATGTAGTTGTCCATTCTGGGCTGCTGTAAAACATAGTGGACTTCCACACCAATACTGTATTCCATATCTGTACCTAATCCTTCACACTGGACCTTTACATTTTAAAAATGTGTATTCTTTCTTTACCTGCGAAGCCGGAGTTTCAGAAATTTCAACCCTCGCAACGTCCATTTCCTTCTCTGAATTGTCAGACACGTCTATAAAAGAGACACGTATTCGTATTCAGAGAGACATTCTGACATGTTTAGTAGCCGACATTGCACTTCAGTTTTTCATTTACCTGTAGCGTTTGGTTTTTCGGCAACAAGCTCAACAGTTTCCTGAGATGTAACTGGTGACGGCTCAGTGGCCATGAGCTCAGTTTCAGCAGCTGTTTGGACGTCCACCGGAGGATGTGGCTCTTCTTGTTCAGCTGCAGTTGTTTCCATTGGTTGCGGCGCGGTCTGAGTCACCTCGGTTTCTTTCCTTGCATCTTGGCAAATTAGACTGGAGGACACTGTGCTGTCAGGATCCATGGAGAGCAGAGTCAGAGCTGCTTCTTTCATCTTCATATCAGCTTCCTGTAGAGTCATCTCAGCCGCCACGTCCTCTCGACTGCCCTCAGGCGGAAGTCTCGCCTCTGCTGAGGTGCAGACGTCCATGAGGGTCAGCAGAGCGTCGGCCTCGGCCGGCACAGCCGGCATCTCACTGAGCCGCGACTCCGTCTCACCCTCAGGCGGCTCGGGGGTGATGTCGCTTAAAGCGTCGCAGGTGTCGTCCGAGAAGGAGGTGGTGACGGTGGTGGTGACGGGATCCGAGTCGGTGCTTGTGTCTTGGAAAAGAGCGCATTTCTTCGGCAGCTCCTCTGCGTCGAGACTCGGCGAGGAAACTGAAGACTTTGAAGATTTATCAGACTTTTCCAGTTTGTCTTCTTTAGGTGCTTTCTTCTCTTCTTGACTCTCATCTCTCTTGTCTGGGACTTTCTCCTTCTTCTCCAGTTTTTTCTTTGCGCTCTTGTTTTCTGATTTCTCGTGGAGAGGCTCCTCTGAGACTTTCCGCTGCTCCTTTGCATTTCCCTCTTTCTTCTTCTCCTTCGCTGTCTCAGGTTTGCTGACGGATGCACCTCCTGTGCTTTTGACCTCTGAACTCTGAACTTTATCCGTCTTTGATAACAAAGTCTTTGTTTCCTCTTTTGATTTTGTTTTCAATTTTTCTACGTTTCTTCCTTTTTCTGTTGGCTTGACCCTTTTTGGATCTTTGTCAGTTTCAGTGCTGGACTTCATTGATTTCTGGCCATCTTGATCTGTTTTGGTCTTTTCCTTCTCACCGTCTTTGCTCTCTGTTTTAGATCTGGGTTTGTCTCCCGGTCTCTCCTCTGTGTGGCTCTTGGACCTCTTCAGGACTTCCTTGGAGTGTTTATCTTTCTTCTTGCTGCCGTCCATCCCGGGCTCCATGTCAGACCGATCCTCAGAAGAGCCGGCAGAATCGGGACGAAGCAGCTGTTTGAAATCACTTTTAGCTGAACTTTTCTCTCCTTTGACCTTTTCCTTTTCTTTGCTCTTCTCCTTATCTTTCTCCTTCTCCCTAATTTTGTCCTTCTCTGCTTTGACAGCCTCCAGAGAAGGTGCTTTCACCTTCTTGACAGCAGCATCTTTAGGACCTTCATCAGCCACCGCCTCTGACACAGACGGCTTTCCTTCTCTTGTGGTTTTCTTCTCGCTTTTAATCTTAAACTTCTTCTCGTCAGACGACACTTTACCAGCAGCACCTTCCTTCTGCTGAGATTCATCTGCCTGATGTTCAGACTTTTTCTCCTGCTTTTGCTTGAGTTTAGCGTGTTCATCTGACAAGCTGCGCTCTTTCTCTTTGCGTTCTTTAGAGTGAAGTTCTTTGCGGGACGACCTATCAAATTTCCCAACTGAACGTTGTTTAAGAGCCTCTTGGGAACCTTGTTCCAACTCCAGGAAGAAGGAGTGCGCCCTGCCTCTGTCGCACAGCTTCTTGGCTTCACTGGAATCTTCTGAGACGCTGCCACTCATCCTCCTGTGCCTCTCGTCGGACGATGTAGATTCTGACAGATTTCTGATTAGTTTCGGCTGCGGAGTCTTTGAAGATGCAGATTTTACCTCCTAATTATGAAACAACAAAACACAAAAAATGCTTTTTACATCTCAACAGTCAAAGGTCAAACCTGATACATGTAATGAAATCTGTTTTACACTTACCGCTTTCTTGGATCCTTCTGCATCTCCTTTCTTTTTGCTCGAAACATCTCCATCTTTCCTGAGGGATGAGATAGACGAATGCATCTAGTTTTAGCACCGTGTAAATGTAAACATCTGATGGTTTCGTTTAGCGGCATCTGTTCGCTTCTCTACCTTGAGTCTAGCTTCCTCTTCCTGTTGAGAGCCATTTTCTTCTCCAGAACTTTCCTCTCTTTGCGAGCCTCTTTTGCTCTGGGGCCCTCCAGCCCAGCAGAGTCCCCACTCCTTTGCTTTTTACGATCTGTGTAGGGAATAAAGCTTGGTAAATGGTTACAGTCACAAGTTAAGGGACAAGTTAAGAGTTTCAAGAAGGGAACAATGAGGACAGGCAGCATGACTAAAGAAACTGGACATCACGCGCTTTCAAATTTTGTGACATAAAGCAGAAACACATTTGCAGAGAACATTTAGACACAGTTAAATAAAATGAACAGGTCTTAAATAGTTGTGATGGTCCCAAAAATACCTTGTTCTTCGGCCAGCGCTGCTTTCTGTTTACGCTTTTCTTCCATTCGCTCTCTGTTCTGTTGTCTCTTGAGCAGCCTTTCCTCTTTGTCCTTCGCCTGGAAGAACACAGTTGATGACAGAAACAAAAAATTAAAAACAAGGACCATGAAAACTTTTGGTGTTAAAGTTCATGCTGTTCAACTTACCGCAGATCTCCGACGCTCCTCCACTGTGACTTCGTCATCCGAGTCGCTGTAGTAACGGGAGTAGAGGAAGGGCTTGTGAACGTAGGCCTTGCGGCGAGGTTTACGATCTTCCTCTCCCGCCTCGCCGCTGCCTTGTGTCTTTTCTGCTTCCTCACATTGATCTGGTGAAAGAAAAACACACAAAAGGTCCAACACAGTGAGGTGAGCTCAAAACTAAATATGGTAGTCATGGTAGAAGGGATCAGATTTAAGACAGTGAACTGCTCAAAATGTGTTTGTCAGACAGGAATGAAAAGTTGAGACCGTCTGGTGGAAGCTCTCCCTCCTCGGAGGAATCAGACGGCTGCTCCTCATCTTCACTTTCTTCCTCGAATGACGACAGGTCGCTGGTGTGGACAGAGCTCACCGTGATGTCGCTCAGGCCGTCCAGGTCCGAGTCCTCCAAAAAGTATTCTACGGGGAAAAGACACACCGATATTTAAGTGAATAATTATTTTACTCCATCTAAAATAAACGAATATCTGCACGAGCTACCACACAGAACTACAACTACTGTCCTGACATCCGTGTCACACAAATCCGTTAACTGAACACTTTGTGTGTGCCGGTTACACGTCTCTCAGACTAAAAACACATTCAGAGTGAACATCAGCTCACCTTCTTTTATCCTCTCTCTGGCCTTCTGCTTGGCCTGACATGTAGACTTCAGCTGCTCGTCATCCTGCTTCTCCTCTGTGGGTTTTCCCGTCGCTTTGGCGGCACCTTTATCTTTCTCCTCCTCTGTCAGCTCCTGGCCTCTCGACTCCTCCTCTTCCATCTTCACCTCCTCTATCAACCCCTCTTTCCCCAGATCCACCTGCTCCTGAGTGTCCTCCGTCTTCACCTCTAACGCCTGGACCTCTGATGCCAGCTCCTCCGCCTCGTCCAGCGTCCTCCCGTCGTAGTAGCCGTCTCCTTCCTCGTCAATGCTCATGTCCTGCTCGCCCTCCTCCACCAGATGCATGAGCTCATCTGAAGCTTGGCCTCTACGTCCTTTATCTGTGGCTGAGCTGGCCCTGACGCTGGCCTCCTGGTTGAGAGAGGTTATGGTGTCCAGAATGGACATGGCGTCGCTGGCTGAGGTGGTGGCTGGAGCAGAAGACGGGGCTGTAAAGATGTAGTAGAGTGCAAAGCCAGACGTTTAGGTTGATTATTTGTTGTCTGGGTACATCTGTGTTGTTTGTGTATACTGGTTGTGTGGTTAATTGTACAGGAATGTTCCTTATTGTATCATGAAAGCATGATTTCTATCTAAACTGGATTAAAATAAGATAATGAATGTGGATACCTTGTTCAAGAATGCTGCTGTCTGGTTTGATCTCCATTAAAGGCGGTGGGGCCGGTGGCTCCTCTGAGCAGCTGCCAGGCGACAGAAACTCTCGGACCACCCTCTCCACCTGTGGCCTGAAGATATGGTTGATTTTGGGATCCACCACCTGGGCCACGATTCTGTCCACTCCCTGCTCCAGCATCCCGGATCTAGAAAGAACAGCTTGATTTAACTTCTTGCGCATAAAATTTGTTATAAAAACGCCACAACGCGTAGATGAAAAACAGGAGTTTGGAAATGAGACATCGCTTCATTCTCGCTTACTGCAGCACGAGTTGCCTGATGTTGTTTCTCAGCTGGTTCTTGTTCAAGTGAGGGCTCCATGTGTGGTTGGAGAGGTGATTAGAGACAAAGTTGTCCACTCTTTGTTTCAGGTTCAAGTAAGCTGGCTGCAAGAGAAAAAGGAAGAAAATGATCCCTGTTAATCCCAGTACGCACAGCCCATAACTGTAAAACATGAATTGTTGAATAACAATACTTCAAACAGCGAACTACCCCTGTAGCCTGTATCCTGTACTGCCTGCAGACTTTATACTCTCAATATCAGAGTGTGGGGATGATGATATATCCTCCCTGACCCTCCTGGTTCCCCCTCGCCATAAGGAGTTTGTTGAACCTCATCAAACTCTAGTTGTGATATCTTTTTTCCAATTGCGGATGTTGGAACACTGAGCCACAAGGTGTTTCTCTGTTAGTTTAGATTTTGGGTTTTCGAAGTAGCCATCGGTCCAACACCCTCGTACTGTGGTAACTCAGGAAGTAGCATTCCAGTAGTACCATATTCTCCACTATGAATGTCCTCCAGTAGGCCTCGTTCCTGTTCCAGTAGCCCCATTCTCATCAGGCTGTCCTGGTTCCCCAACGCCTGATGCAGACCTTGTTGACCCAGCGTCATCCAAGCCACTTACTCCACTTAGAACTGAGTGCAGGACCTGGCCTAGGGACAGCCACGCCCACAGCGGTCTTACCCACCGAGCTATTCATTTCAGTATAAATATACACAGATATATACACATACATAAACACAATGTCTCTGCAATGGATCCTGCAATGTGGTTGTCAAACACTTGTGAAAAAGATACTTTATAGTTTTGCAATAAACTTAAATGTCAAAAAGGACTTAAGTGCACTGAAACAGTGAAGTATATATGATACTGATACATCAGTGAAAGGCCAATATCTGCTGTTGAAATAATATATGGGTCAGGCTCTAGTTTTAGTAAGGTCAGCAGACAGAAGTCGGTTTATTTGGCAATTATTAAATTGTCACAGGTCAATAACACAGATATCCTGCCTCATTAAAGGCTCCTAAAAGTGACCTGTCCATACTGACCAAGTCCCCAAGCTGATTATTGTAATGTGCTTAAATGAAAGTAAATTAATGAATATCAGAGGCTGCTTCCAAGGTAGATAAAATGCTACTCTAATAGATAATGTTCTTAACGTCACAGGACGTGTTTATGATGGGAGGCAGCAAAACAGACAACTGCTTTAAATGTTCCTTTAAATAGACTCAATCATTAATGTTTCATTAACGTTTAAACAACATACTAAAAGTCGCTAAACACTCGAAAACATTCTGAAGATGTGTTGACCCGTTACCTTTGTATCGACGTCTGCCAGGCAGTCCCTCCTGAACTGGTCGAAGAGTCCTTGTGTTTTTAAATGACTGACGATCATTGAGACCAGCTGCGGGTCTCCGGGCGGTAAACCAGCCATGTTGGAAAGAAGTTAGCCTAAACTTTGATTCGGCTGATTAAAATAGCTTATATTGACAACACTTGAGGTAAAATCCGCCCTGAACGCGAAGGGTTTCTGTTATGGTTTATGAAGTTCGAGGCGGGTTTGACCCAGAAGTACAGTTCGTCCTAAGAAAAAAAACTGCCAGTAAACCGGAAGAGCTTTGAAAAGCGAGGGCTTCGATACCAAAGTAAAAGTCGCGTACAACTATTAATAAATACATTGTGAAAAATCTGCAGAATATTGAATGATGAGTGGTGACAACGCTTACAAAACTCATTCATGTGAACAACAGAGTGATGTAGTCTGTAAGTCCCTAAAACCCGGAAATCAGTTAGCATTCTTGCACATCCGGTTACGTTTCAGAATTGTTTTTTGGTCGAAAGTCTGAAATAAAGTCTGTGGTTACCACAAGCTTAAGATATTGACACGTTTTGTTCTACGACATAAAATAATCAATTTTAAAAAAACGCAATTTTATCATAAAGCGCTTGCGTGTCTTTTACAAAGCGGTTGATAACAAGTGGCAAAATGCCTCTCCAGAAGTTGTCACGGACAATAAACGTCATCACATCGAACTGGCACTGTTTAGTCCCATATGTGCGCGTCAGTTACACCATAATGTGACACCGAGTTGAGGTGGGCAGCAATGGTTTCTTTTAAATTGAAAGAAAAAGATACTGGCAGCGGTGGGATTCGAACCCACGCCCCCGAAGAGACTGGAGCCTTAATCCAGCGCCTTAGACCGCTCGGCCACGCTACCGTGAGACACCAATGTTGTCAGATAGCCTTTTAACTGTTACGTGATTCATAAGTCATTATTTACATTTCACCACAAATATATGACATACATAAGATTTCATCCAAACACCTCTCATTCTTAGTTATACAAAGTAAAGCAGGATAACATCACTTTAAAGAAGCTGGAGAAACATGAGACAGTGTTGTGTTTTTCCCTTTAGAAATATTAGTTACTATTAATTGACCATTCACATTGGCAGTGATTCATTTTTGTTGAGCTATTTGATTCAGTGACTGTTTCCTTTCCTTTTTGTTGCAGCTCAGATGTTTGAAGACGAGTTGTTGTTGATGATTTCATGCGTTTTCCTCGAGAACGATGCAAGTAACCAAAATAAAAAAAAAATGCAAAGACAAATGACACTTGGAGATTTATTTAGTCAATGTAGGTTTATTCAAAACAATTGCTCATTTATCATTTTAAAGAATGTGAAATTAAAATGGTTTAAATTCAACGCAATTCACGTCAATGACACAGTTCTTCCACGTTTTTCTTCATGAACACAATAAAAATACATTTACATTTACAATGATCATTTCTTAATTCTAAAAATGGTGTAGTAACCAGCAATTGGGACATGATAAAGATTTGTTTAAATATGTGTTGTGCTCCTTCTGTAACACCAAAACTAAACACCTGCTTGTAACAGATATAGTTTCCCGAATGTAAACATCGTCAAAATGGAGAGAAGCAACAGGAAACAGGTGGATCGTTGCCAGCAGTATGCTTCAGTTAGTAGCTGACACCTGCTTATGTCTTTACAGTCTCGCTGTGACAAATCCATGTTTTGTTTTATATTGTGACTTTTAAAGAGTTTGCTAAAAAAATGAGTTTTGATTCCATGTGAGCAATCAGTTTGGAAGTGAGACTGCCCACTGATTTACCTGGAAACACAGAGTCAAGCAGCAGGTTCGGACAGTGCCTACCATGAGACGCTATAAATATGTTTACCATCAGATCTTTCAAAACTTTTTATAATGTGTTATCTGTAAATTTAATATGTCTGAGTCTCTGAGGATCAAAGAGCAAGACTGCTTTGTGGCAAGATGATCGTTTGATCAGGGCAATGAAACACCTTCAGGTGTTAGGCATGGTTGTCTGGTTATTTTAAAGACGTTCGTGTTGATTTTCCTTAAACATTTTCAATATCACAACATATAGCTCCATTAAAAGTAAGCTATTATTCAAGTTTGAGGAAATTGGTTTAAAAATATTGCGTCTAAAACAAAACTAAAAACACATGCGTATGTATGCATAGATATATGCACAAAAGTACGGCCCTGAATCATATGTAATATTTTACGCATGTAGAAGACGAAGATTTTGAGCTGCGTGATACAGAACTGGTGTTCTTCTTCTGGATACTGAGGTTGTCAGTTTCAAACATTTTCAGGAGGAAGAAGTCAGGAAAAGAAGCCTAGTTTGATTTCTCCAGTATTATTTAGCAGATGTTTGGCCAGTGATTTTAAAATTTTGTTGACATGAAGTTTTGAATATTGATGAATTTGGTTGACTCTTTGTAGTTTTGTTTGAAAACGTATAAGCGGCACTCTGGAGCCGACAATGAATTTGTGATATCTTGTAGCCCATGTGGGCTGGGCACAGTTAAATTCATGGCACAATAATAAAAACTAAGTTCATTTATTGAATCCACAACCTTAGATAAAATCACTGATGCCAGTGTGAAGGACAGTGATCCAGGTGGGCCACTTGTATACATTAGTAGAGGAGACCTCATCTAGTCTGCACTGATCTGAACAGAGCAGTTGGTGAAAACTAATGTGCAGGACGGCAGCAGGACAGCGAGTGAGCGACGCAAACTTGGAATGGGATCATTCATATCTAGCGGCTTGTTTTCATCATTGCTGTTATCTCCACCTTCAGCTTCCTCGTTGTCCTGCTCTTCTCCAGCAGCAGCATCAGCAGCATCACCACCACCATCCTCACCATCACCACCCTCACCCTCAACCTCACCCTCACCCTCACCCTCACCTTCCACCACTGGTGGACACTGTCGAGGCTGGAAGATTACGTCCAAAAACTCCAGCCTGCGTAGCCCACGGAGCATCCTGCAGCTCCGGACTATCTGCATCTCGCTGAGCGTGCAGGCCCACAGGCACAGACACTTCAGGTCCTTCAGACGGCTGGCACAGAGCAGGCCGGGTCCCACCTCTTTACCACCCAGACTCAGCTCCTCCAGTCCAAGCCATCCTGCCCCCAGACCAAGGGAGGCCATCTGTAGCTGGTAACCTTGCCGCCCAGTGATGCCTATTTCTAGAAACTTGAGCCTGGAAAGGCCTTCCACACCACAGACGCCGTCCTTGGCAGCACAGCTCCTGAGCCCGTTGGCTGTCACACGAAAGGTGTCGCGCAGCTCCAACCGACTGAGCCTCTCCCATGATGTCAGACTCTGCAGATGCTGGTCCGTGAAAGAGGGCACATTGTTAAGGACTAACCTACCGATACCAATCCCTGATGGAGAGGCAAGCCCTTTTCCTTTCTGATTCCTTTTTTGCTGCTGAGCACCAACACTTGATGTGGCTTCTGCTCTGTCTTGGGAAGTAGGAGCCTGATTGAAAAATTCACGAGGCAGCTCACAACCACGCAGCTCCAGCACCTGCAAAGAAGGAGGTAGGAGCTGGCAACTGGGCAGGCCTCTCAAGTCTGCATGTAGAAGATAGAGCTTGGTCAGGCGAGGGCACTTTGTGGACAAGGATTTGAGCCAAGACTCAGAGAGGAAGGTGCCCCCTCGGGCAGAAAGCAGCAAACCACGCAACCGTAGGCACCTTAGTCCGCAACCCAGGTACTGACGCAGCAGGAGCCAAAGTATGCGGGACGTCACCTAACACACAGTGGACAGTGGGCGTGTGAGGGTTGAGGGTCGGGGATGGGAGGCAAAAGAGAGATGGTTTCTGTCAATAATTGCACAATTAATGTGCAATAACATTTACTTCATCAGAGGCATATGACAAAACAACTTTATCCATGGAGCATATTTCATGCAATTTAAAGTGCCTATAAAAACATTCAAAAGAAAAGACAGCATACAACAAAATGCAATTAAACAAACACTTCTTAAGAAATGAAAAAGGACAAATTAGAGAAATAAACAGTAGATTTATAAACATGTGCAAGGGGGATAATGACGAGTGCTAAAGGTTTAGTCAAAGGTGCTGGAGAACATGTAAGACTTTCATCTGCTTTTCTAGGTGGTCACAGCTCTGTGGGTACCTACACCTCCACAGAACCCTGAAATATTTCTGTTTACAGGTTATTCATTCATTTTTGATGGACTTAAAAGTCACTGTAAGTGTTGTCATTGTGCTTGCTAACTTCCTGTCCGTTATGCAGTTAGAAATCCCCTCCCTCATCTCTACGTCACCACGTGAATGCGGTGCGTCGATCAGCAGACATAGCAGCCAACAGGAGGATCCTGCTCTCTGCAGCCAGCGGACAGGACCGCCTCGTTATGGAGTTCTCTGTCCTGATTGGATAAAGTGTGCAGGGATACCAGAAATGTCATTTTCTCTTTCACTGCATTAGCAGAGGATGGAGAGACGTGGGACACTGAGCAAACGCTCTATGACACTGATAACTGTTGGATTACAGAGCTGTTGAGCACTTGTTTTAGAATAGAAACATCACTCACAGCAGCTTTAAGTTTGCAAACTTTGTCTCAAAAGGCAAAAAATAAACATATATATTAAAAAAGAGGCAAGATTGATAATTTCAGCAGCTTCTTACAAACAAAGATGTTTTTTAAAGACCTGAGGTGAGATCTGTTGGACATGAAGGCGTACACTTCATCTTCTCTAATTTTTATGTTGCATTTTGTTTAAAGATTTTAATATGCAATCTTTGTCACTGACATTTTTAACACCAGTTCCCGATTAACACAAATATTACTGATTGGGGTTTTTTGTTTTTAAAGAGAGATGGTGGACTCTCAGCTCGTCTTCTTTATCGGAAAAGAAAGTGGTAAAGTTACTGCTACTGGAACAAGCGTCATTGGGACATAGTACGTGTATGTGTTGCACAGCAATTACATCACATTACATAGATTTTTTAACATTGTGGATGAAGTAAACACGACATTGTATGAACAGGCAAGTGGAAAAGAAGAAGAGTAAAGCCACATTGTCAGAAACGCTCTTACCCCTTTCCATGCAGTCAGATCGACAATTCTCCACAGTCTTTGGTCTTTAACAAGGCGTTTCCATCTCTTACACACTCTACAAAACAACGTAAAATACAACAAATAACTTAATCGTGTGACATGAGTCACAATAAAGAAAGAGCAGGCACTGACTTTTGTTGCACAAGACGAATAACTGGTCAAATACTGTCAGCAAAGTTTCGTTTCTCTTACCTTCCGGCTCGGACGAGCTCCCGTACGCTCAAATACGACAACACATCAATTAAAATGTTTTCGGGAAAGTAATCCAGATTACACGGTTTAAATTCATCCATTTTGTAAACAAAACTCTTTAAACCTCGGACACGGACTGATATCCCGACGCACACAGGTTGCGTTCACATCAGCAATCCCCGGGAAACAGCGGCCCGCCGCCGGTAGGACCGAGCCAGAACTCCCCGAACAAATCAAATATGCTTCTTTATTCGCAACATGGCGTGTCTCGGTTGAAACCTCTCTCGCCTTCTGTAAATACCACTTAGATTTATGACAGTAATTAAACGGCAGAGCTATTTAAACATTTTGATGAAGCGATATTGCCACCTAACGTCCGTTAGTTGAACAGGCCAGTGCGCCTGCGCGGTTTACCGGACAAGATGGCGACCAGCAATGGTGGAGGAATGGAAGTGGATGGGGCAGGCGAGTATTTCTCACTTATCACACAATTTCTGCCTGAAATCACTATGAAACCGTTTGCAGGTTGTATCATGTGTTGTAAATTGATGTCGCGAGTGTGCGTGAGAACTGAATTCGCGGTGTTGAAGGAGGCCGGTGGCGTGCTTGCTGACAGGGTTAACGTACAAGGCTCTGCTGTAAAAGCTGTCAACATATTCATCACTTTGTGAGTCTGAGGCAGTCTAACCGTTTTCGGTCGTACAGGAGTTTGTATCAGGAACATAAACCTGAATCTGTCAGCACGGGCAGGTTGAAGGAAAAACCTCACTGACTGTAACAACAAGCCGACATCAAATCAGCGCTGGTCGTGGACGTCAACTGTCCAGAGATGAACCAACACATTGGCCTAACTGTCGTTCTGTATCAAGGATTGTGCTGATGATTGTTTTAGAGATACATTTTCTCAGCAGGAGTGATATATCCATGGAGATCTCTAAATACAGCAACAGATTTAGAGAAAATAGTGTTATATTGTTAGTTTTACTGTTAGTTGGAGTTTAAGTAACAAGTTATGGGTTGTTAGCTTTGTGCAAATCACTGACCGCCCAACTTGTCATATTATCAAATGTTTGTGGCCTGTTTATAAATGAGAGGTAAAATTTGGAAAACAATATATTGGCCAATATTTCTATTTTAACATAACCTCATAACAACAAACCAATATTTCTGATAATATAATATATCGGTAATAACTAATGTCAGTCTTCTGCCTCCATTGTTGTTACAAACGCAACACGCAATCTTCAATTTACCACGATCCATAACAGAGAGGCTGATTAAGGGATGCGTTTATTGGGTGAATTTTTAAGTCAATCATCTGATCAGTTGATCAGCTGCTTGTCTCAGCGCTATATGTGTTAAATGTGTTAAATCCCATCTTGTCTTTGTGTCTGTGTGACTGTAGCCAGCCCCAGTGTTATGGCCTCAGGGGTCACTGGGAGCGTCTCTGTGGCCTTACACCCTCTGGTTATCCTCAACATATCCGACCACTGGATACGCATCCGCTCACAAGAGGGACGACCAATGCAGGGTGTGTATGACAGCAGTGTACAGTTGTAACCAGGTGTAACAAAGCAGCTTATTAATGTGCCTTTTTTTTTTTTTTTTTCTCTCCTGCTCAGTGATTGGAGCCCTGATCGGGAAGCAAGAGGGGAGAAACATCGAGGTGATGAACTCCTTTGAGTTGCTGTCTCACACCATAGATGAACGAGTGCATATTGACAAGGAGTACTACTACACTAAGGAGGAACAGTGTAAGTGGTTTGTATGGATAAAACATAAGAATACAGCTCTTTTCCGGCATCTCATTTTATGACACATTTTTATGGAATACAGTGCAGCCAGCGTTTCCCTGGGAGAGTTGTGTTTGTGTAATAACATGGAAGAAAAGTTAATTGCCTCCTGTCCGGCTTATGTATCAGGAAGTGAGTTAATTAATCATACTGGTTAAACCAACATCTGTGAGATCATTTCCTTATATATATTCACATGGATGAGCTTTACCCGAATTCTTCTTTGGTTGCTTTGATGAATCAAACGTTGGATGGTTATTCTGCAGGTCACTAATTGCTTAACAAACCCGCCCAACACATCTTCAGTGTCTAAATGCTACACCGATGGATAAGAACATTATATTCAGTTATTGATAAATTATTATCTAGTCGTCAGATGTTTGCTGTAGTTGTGATGTAATATTTGATTTTGTCTCTCAGTCAAACAAGTCTTCAAAGAAATGGAGTTTTTGGGCTGGTACACCACAGGTGGTCCACCTGACCAGTCAGATATCCATATTCACAAGCAGGTAAGCAAAAGATTAAAGGTGCAGTGTGTACGGTAAGATGAACATCCCTAACTTCTCTCAGAGTCACTGACATCCGTTGACTCATCCATGTTATTTTCCCTCTTGTCTGCCAGGTGTGTGAGATTATTGAGAGCCCTCTCTTCCTCAAGCTCAACCCAATGACCAAACACACCGATGTGAGTTCACCTGAAGAATGAGAAAATGCTGTGGTGGTGTGTTAAGACACAGCTGCTTTAAACAATTTGTCCTCTCTCCCTGCAGCTTCCTGTTAGTGTTTTTGAATCTGTGATTGACATCATCAACGGCGAGGTACTCTTTATATTTCACATCGTTTACACATCCTTTTCATTCAGCAGTGAACATGCGCCCCCCCCAAAGAATTGTATCAGATTTACCTGATACGTATGTTTTTTGTTATTAATCAGGCTACCATGTTGTTTGCTGAGCTGACGTACACGCTGGCTACAGAGGAAGCGGAGAGAATCGGTGTTGACCACGTCGCTCGAATGACGGCCACCGGCACCGGAGAAAACTCTACAGGTAAGAGAGGCTGGAGTAACGTTCTCCTCTTTGATCGCAGTGAGTTTACATGCACACAACTCAACGAAATAAGTTACAGTTCTTGTTGTTTTTTGACATTTTAATGCAGAAATGCACGAGGCTAAATTCTATCCTCAGATTTAGATTGAACTCTAGGGATATGGAGGAAACGGCCGCCCTGTGAGCTGACTAAACATTACACGTCTTTTAAAAAATAAAAGCTGTCTGAGTAGGTTTTAACTCCAGCGTTCTCTCTGTCTTCTCTGTTAGTTGCTGAACACCTTATAGCCCAGCACAGTGCGATAAAGATGCTCCACAGCCGGGTGAAGATCATCCTAGAGTACGTCAAAGCCGTGGAAGCAGGTGAGAATATGATGGGGCCTTTTAACGAGGCCGTGAGAGCGAAGAATGTGAAAATAAGTCCGGAAAACAGCTGTTCTTTAATGTTCCATTCCCTCACTTTTCCACCATTAAGAGAGGCCCCTTGACAGCACCTCCATAATTATAAGCCCGTGTTTGATACCGACTTGTCAGCATCATCTTAACTTGTTTTTCCTCTGCTGTGTGCCACCGCAGGAGAGGTGCCGTTCAACCATGAGATCCTAAGAGAAGCGAACGCCCTGTGCCACAGACTGCCAGTCCTCAGCACCATCAAATTCAAAACCGACTTCTATGATGTAAGCAAGATGTTTTTGTCCCTTCAGAATGTCTTTATACCCCTAATGCACGGTATCTGTTGTTTGCATATTTCAGAGAGCTCGGCTATGTTTTCTCTTTTGACAAAGCACAAACCTGAGCCTCTTTATAAAGCTGTATTATACAAAACTGAAAAAACTGCACATGGGCGCTTTAGTTCTGAGCAAACTTTTTCCACTACTGATTAATACACTCTGTATTCGCTATTGCTTATGAACGGTTTGTGTTATTAACTTCAGTGCCTCTGTTTATTGTAATAAAGAAAGATGTCAGCCGGCGCTACAGTGTGGTGAAAGACAAAGAAAGAAAGAAGGAAGGAAGGAAGGAAAGAGAAAGAGAAACTTCATTTGTGTAGCACGTTTTTTAGGGGTTTGCTTTGACAAAGAAAAAGCAGAAAACTTAGGATGTAACAGAATAAACACTAAACAGTGTAGCCATACAAAAAGAAGCCCAGACTGAGGAGAAGTTAAAACAAGAAGGCAAAAGACTAAAGGTCAGTTTGAATAAAATCAAATGTAGAGAATAAAAGCGATTTAAAAGGAAAAAGAGGAAAATCAAAGCAATGTAAGGAGGATAAAAAGTCGACGTCACATAAGAGAAAGTAGAAACAGAACCGAGGCCGTGAACAGGCTCATGTGACGCAGATGAGCTTTAAAAGTCATCCGTAAAATTTTAAAATCAAATGTAAGCCAGTGGTGAAAGACAGAAACTTCTAAGAATGAAAGATTCTTTTGTTGCTGTTATAATCACAGTCCTCAGCTCAGTCCGTCTCTGTGCTGAATTACCGAGCGCTTGCTTTTGATAACTCTGCCTATTTATTTTTTTTTCCCCCTGCAGCAATGTAATGACGTGGGCCTCATGGCCTACTTAGGCACCATCACCAAGACCTGCAACAGTATGAACCAGTTCATTAACAAGTTCAACGTCCTGTACGACAGACAGGGCATCGGCCGGAGGATGCGAGGACTCTTCTTCTGAGCGGGCGGTGAGCCGAAGCAGAGTCACGAACGAGCACTGCAGTCTCTCTCTCTCTTTTTTTTTCTCTCTGTTTACGTTTTATTTTTGGTTAGTTTGTATTTCGGTCAGCTAAAACACATTCAGTAGCTTTTTCAAACCTGTTTCAACCACAAGTGTGTCTAAAAGCACTTAGTACACCAATCAATAAGAGATATGTACAAAAGCTCTTTCTTGGGTATGCACAGAATGAATCCACTGTACATGAACGTTATATTATTTTACCCAGTTTGTTTTATTGTTTCATGTTTCTGTATGTAATAAATGATCTGCTGATTTTTTTCATGGGACTTTGACTCCTCTTCTTCCGAAACTTGAATGTTTTAGAAACTACAGTAAGTATACGCCACACACAGGTCATAAAAAATGAGAGACCTGCGCTCGGAAAAGAAAAGGAAAGTCATGTTATGTGGCGCTGACGGAGCTGCAGCTTTATTGTCAGGAGTGTTTGCAGTTAGCTCGTCTTTTGAAGCCGCGTTCCTGCTGTTCGAGGTTCAGACAGACAGGCAGGAAAAGGGGAGGGGGGTCTAACAGGAGTCCATGTTTTTATGGGTATTAAATGTACAGCGGAACTAGACATAATGACCCGCAGCCTGCAGGTCGGCTTTACTAGTCTGCTTCTACCTGCCATGTGGCGCTGAGGGGGGGGTCAACATTTTGTTTCCTTGCGACTTTTCCAAAGCTGAAGAACAGTCCATTCACTGATGCCAAATTGTTTTGTGACACTTTATTATCTCATTTCTCAAAAATCATTTTCATTACATGCTTGTGTTGACTTACAACTGCAGTGATGGTACAAACAGTTTAAACAACAGTTCAGACAAAATCTGCAACAGTGCTCACGCGCCAAACTGGGACGTCTGACGAGGCGTTTCAGGTGCAGTGTTTTCTGTGGGAGAGAGGAGCTCCTGCTGGTTTTGAGTTGCACCTTTTTTTTAACTTTCAAGATATTTTACACAAACAAGAACCTTAATGAAGCACTAAACAAAAAAGCATAATTGGTGTCCTTTAAAATCCCTCAAGATATGAAATTGATGTTTTCAATCAAAGTCTGTTTCGTTTAAAGTGGGAAACACCTTCAGGTTGTTTTACTGACTGTCCTCTGCAGGCTCGTCAGCTGACGCAGCAGGCTGTGGGTACTGGAAGCGGGACGGGTCGTACAGGTCATCCCTGGGGTCGTAGGGCATCGGGTAGTAGTAAGGGTAAGGGAAGTGTGGTGCTTTCTTCTCGATGGGAGCAGGGGGAGCTGGCTCCTCCGCCGGCTCCTCTTTCTTTTCCTCCTCCACGGGAGGGGCTGGCGGCGGCGGAGGGAGCAGGATCTTCCCCTTCACGGGCCGAGGTGGGTGGTCGATGAGGCAGTCGGGGTCCCAGTAGGGGTCGCAGTCGTACTCCATGCCCTTGAAGAGGCGGATGGGAGCTGGGGGAGACTTCTTGACGAGGATTGGCGGAGGTGGGGCGGACTTTTTGGGTGGAGGGGGAGGAGGAGGAGGAGGAGCTGGTTCTGGGGTGGC
>OMLP01015835.1:0-19150 GCA_900302685.1 Spondyliosoma cantharus
CATGTCTCTTACAGTTTGCTGTTTAAGATGCATATTGTAAAAGAGAGCTGCAACAATTAGTCAATTAATGGTTGAGTCTATCAAAAGAAAATAACACAGAACGTCAGGTTTGAGAGTTAGATTAGATTATCTGAGACTGATCCAATCAAATATCAGTATTTGGTGCAGATTCTGACCTGATTCACTAATCGGATATTAAACTGATGTCAGTTATCCACGTCCCAATCCAGATTCCATAGTCTGATGTTTCTGTGACTTAGAAATATGTAATAATGCAACTTCAAGGCCATGGCTAAAATGCTGTAGCCCAAATGAATCAATTAATTGGTAATAAAACAATTCTATGAAGTCCAATAGTCTCCCTATGTTTTTGTCTGCTTGCACTGGACTATAACGTAATGTAAAATTAAAAAGTCTCCCACTGACTGAGGGAACAGTTGGCTCACTCAACATATTCTCAGTTTGGAGATGATTTGCTCTTAAAAGAGAGGAAAGCATCAGTATTGGCTGACATCCAAATTCAATCATATCGTAACTGAAACTGAAGTGAAAAAAGTGGATTGTGCATCTCTAAAGTGTGCTGTCTGAACTCAGCCGCATCCACAATAAGGTGAAGGAAAAAAAATAATAATTTTGCTATTATTTTCACAGGTATTGCGATGAGTGGGAACGATCATTGTTCTATCACAATTTTCATGTTCACTGATAGAACCATTAAAATCATGATGATGTGACATTTGTTGGGGTCGGTACCAAACAAACACATTTTCTTAGATTTGGAGAACAAGTTTTGTAGGTCAGGGCATCTCTGCAGCATTTCATGTCTATGCTGTTTTTTCACACATTTGACCTTTTATCAAGAAGGGCAACTTCTGCGATTTGGATATTGCGATTTCAACAATATTTTGAATAATTGTGCAGCTTTAATCCGAACACAGTGCATAAAAGGGTTAGTCACACCATATTTGAAACATTTGTCGTTGCTCTCTCTTCTCCCTCCGTGCATGACGTTTTTGAGACAGTACTAATGCTGAGGCGGTGGATCTAGGCCATTCCAGCTCTTGTGTCTCTGGCTAACTCTCTCCCTCCTTCTCTCCCTCTGCCTCTCCCCCAGTGTGTGTGAGTGAGTTTCGTATACAGCGAGGACTAAGGACTTGCTGTTGTCAGCCCAAATGCTCCAATAGCACCTGTCTCTCTTACGCATGGAGGCCAAAATGGCCACTCATCATTCCTCCCTGCCTCTCTGACTGACTCACTCAGTAGCTCTCTGTCATTCTCCATAGTCAGGGTGTGACTATGGAAAACCACTGCCAGGGCTTACTGGTAAAGTCTGTGTGTGCTTTCCACTATCAAACTACAGCTCAGCCAAAAGCCTTTACAATTCAACAATTCAATAGGCCTCTTTTTTCATCGCTGGGACATGCCAGGCCCCTTTTATTAACTTTTACAGATTGCATTTCCCCTGAAACACAGCAGATGTGAGCGCAGTTCCTCTTCCTGTGAGTAAGACGCATTTTGCTGACAAACTGGAATTACACCAGAAACAAAACCAACATACTTACAGTACAGCGAGCGCTCCAACGATTAGTCGACTGATCGATTACCTGATGGACAGAAAATAATTGCCAAATGATTTCCATAATCAGTTAATCGTTTAAGTGATTTAATATGCAAAATTTGCAAAAAGTCGCACTTCATTTTGTAAGTCTCGTTTGTGACATAGGATGAAGTCAGAGAGGCCTCCACAGTCAGTGAGGGAACCATGGGTAGTGTTTACATGATGACTTGATACTTGTTGAATCTCATGAACCTCCTCAACAACTATTAAAGATGCATATTGTGGCTATCAAATTATACATGATGCTGCAACTTTATGGCCTGTTTTGATCCTCCAGCTTTTTTCTAAAAACTTGTGTTGTTGGAAAGTTGGAAATTTGTCCAACTATCATGTTTTACTGATTTTCAAAATCGGATGCAAGGAATGATGTTTGTTTGTGCACTTTGGGTGACCAGGTATAAGTAATCTGTGTATCTAGTTATTATTGAGTGTGTAGTGTGGAAGTAATCATGCTGCAAAGATAAGCTCACCTAAAAACGAATGTCCAATCATGATCTTCTGACGTTGGTGTAAAGTCAGGGGAAGTTGCATAGTCCACGAAACGTTTCTGGAGCTTCACAGCAAAACAGCGTTGCAGCATTCTCCTAAACAACTGAAGTACATGGGGACTTGTTTTGAACGTGTAAAACAACTTAAAATTAACATTAAATGTCTCCATACAGCTTGCCCAGCATAATTAAAGTCTTTGGAAACCTTGAGATGCGAAATTAAAATTGAAATCTTCACCGTAGCTGCCAAGCTTAAAGCACAAGAGTGCACACCGTCTGAAGTGGGTGCATGAGCTTGACCGCACCTGAAGTGTTCGTGTATGGTCTTTTCATATCAATTTGTGATCTTGGGGCCAGGAACTGTGATTATGCTGTTATGCTCCTGTATGGAGCATTTGTCTTTGTTTTAAGTTTTAAAAGAAGTTCCCATCTGCTTCATTTGTTTAGGAAAATGCTGCAATGCTGTTCTGCAGACAGAATATTTTGTGGACTACAAAACGTCACCAGTCTTTTCATCATACTTGTTCTGAAAATGGTGCTGTGCTGTTCATTTGGCATCAGACAAACTAATGTTATGATAGAAGGTTATAACATTTTTGTAACATCAGCTGCTTATGAAAAGGCTGTAGCTGAGACCACATGCCGCATTCTGACACTGCAGGTACATCGGGCCAGTACAACGCCACAAAGGCAATATCGCACTTGTGATTTTTTTTTTTGAACTTGTCACTCAGTTGATTAGATAAAGCGACATTCTGTGAGCAGGCTGCTGCAGGAGTGGATGACCCTCTCAGAAGTCATGTGATGCACTGCAGCACACAGAGTCTGTTAGGACAAGTGAAATCCCCCGCATTGTGCTCACCCTTTACCTGTTGTTTCTTGGCCGGCTGTCTCTAAGCCGGTGGAGGCTCTGTGAGTGCATGTTGTGTTTTCTGTCTGTGGAGGAACTAAGCCATCTTAAAGCAGCTTTCAATGAGAAATGACAAGATAAGACCCTGAAGCACAGGGTCTCTTGTCTATCACGCAGAGGGGTCAGCATTTGAAAACTAAGTCACGCTTGGTTTTGAACATGATAACTAAATCAACAAGTTTAAGACTGTCGGAGCTGCTTTTGCAACTTTGAGGGGCATGACCAAAAACCCTGTTGACTTTGTCCTCTCAGTGAATCTGACAACCTTTTTATGTGACAAAAAAAATATGTAGTCTTGTCAGTAATCTCTGTCACCCCAGACTTTTGGGACAATCTGTACTCTCTCTCTCTGTACCGCTACATCACCTCAAAACTGAGGCTGCAACTAATGAGTCTTTCACTATTGATTAGGAATGCAAATTTTAAGCAATTTCTTTAATTGGTAGCTGGCTGCCTCAATAAATTGATTATCGGTTTAAACATTGATAGTATGTGAATATTTAGTTACTGATTAACTAAATAACACAAATAAGCTTTTTTAATATTAAAATGTAATAACATCAATATTGATTAATATATATTATTAACCTGCCATTGTATTTTTATTTTATTTTCCTCGATTTATTTGATAAGCAGGTATTTGTAATTTGTGAAAAGATACATTTTTTTGTGCCATTGCTGAGGTGTCATTCATTCTCTTATTAAACAGCATTATAGTGACACAAAATCTATGCTCAGTAAAAAGACTGATTATAGTATTTTGGAGGGTAGAGGCAGATAGAGAACATTGTCAACTATTTAGTTAATCTCCTGCTATTTTAATAATCAATCAATTGGTTTGATTTATTTTTTATCTAATTCTAGCTTTTTTTAAAATGTAATATTTTCTGGCTCTTTGGGTTGTGGACAAAATGAGACATTTGAGGATTTCATCTTGTGTTTAAGGCTGATCAGTGTTTTTCTCCATTTTCTGACCTTTTAATGAACCAAACATTTAGTGGTTTATTCAAGAAAGTAATCAAAAGAATCAACAATGAAAATAGTTGTTACTTAAAGCCGTTCATGCTGAGATTCAGTGATGCTGAAGAGTTGAAGTTTAATTGTATATCCATGTCTCAGGCTATAGAGAGCAGAGGGCTGTAGGAGCGGGGAAATCACTGGGCCACATGCTAATCTCTGTTGATGGTTTATGTAACTCCCAGTATCACATGATCACACGTCACCACCCACCCGGCTACTGTCTGTAATTCACTCACTAGTCAGCCATTCAAACACAAATGGATGACATCGACAGAGCAAAAATGAGGAGCGCACTCATACATAGTCATCATAACCTGGCACACTGCCTTTGATTCCCCTGCAGCTGCACTCACTACTGCATCCATAGGCCGCGACCCAGATCTGCTCACTAAATTTAAGACGGCACGAGGGGTGTCAGAAAACACTAAACAAAGAAGCTCGGGACGCACCGCTCAGTTACTTTGGAGCACATATGATCCCCCTGACGGACGGCTCCATGAGAGTACGGGGAGTACGGGTGCAGGGCCATGACGAGATGGCAATGAAGCTTTTGTTCTGGGAGCTGGAGCAGCATCTCAAAAGGTAAACTAAAGACAGGGAATCCCTGGGGAGTCAGTACAGTGTGGCGCTGCTTGAGCCAATCATTATAGTAGCTGCACACAAAGGGCTGCGTGGCTATATTGTCCTTTTCATTCAGTCATTCATGGCTTCAGGACAGCATTAACACTGAGGGATACTTCAAGCAGATACTTTAAACTGGCTTTTAAGTTCAATTAAATGTGATATCTAGAGATAGGTGTAATATTAGAGATGGGAAAGTGTGGGCACAGATGACATACATATGTGACATCAATTTGTGCCACTTAGTAACGTTTCCAGGGGAGCGTGAGTAATTAAACCCACAGCATGTTTCTTTTTTTGTCACTGAATTTCTTGCCATATTCTGCTGTTTTGTAACAGCTCTGTTGGTCCATCTGGTCCATGATTTCACATAAGGTCACCCTCTCTACTACAGACGCACAGAAATATCACAGTGTACTTATGTGTGTCTGTAGTAGCAGCGAGGCACATCATGTAAAGTAAATACGACAGTGTACTTCTTTACAAGATGGCACCGCTTAACATTGTTTTGTGACTTATTTGTTTGCTTTGTTTGTAAAGAAACAGCACTGAAAGCTATAAATTCTCCAGTTTCAGGAGGTGCTACATACTTAGCAGTTAGTTAGATAAACCTGTGCAATATAACTTCGACTGAGCCCTGCATAAAATCTCATTAAAATATGTGTTTTTGTCGTATCATTTGTTGATTTGACATGTCAAATGTTAGACCGTAGTTTGTGGTTAAAACATATAGCTGTATGTGTTTGACAATAACAGTGTTATATGATATAATGATAAATTATGCACAGATGCAATGCATGTGTTGTTTTGGAGTAAGGTCTGCCCTTAAATCCACCAGACGTCTGTTCTGGTGTGCATACAATTTTGGGTCATTTGTTTCTTAAGAAGCATCAGTAGGTCACTGGGCTATATTGTTGTTTCACTGCAAAGCAGGAAGGCAATCAGCTGGCTGACTTACCTATATGGTGCCGTCTGCTTTATAACAGTTAATACGTCTGTAATGTTCAGTTATAAATCAGCTACGTGTGCTAGTGACACTGTATTTTTGTGGTGTTAGCATCTCCGCTAAGCTTCACAGGAAACGTTTTGTCTGAATGGAAAGAAATTAAAATATAAACCTTTGTTTACAAAATGTACTCAATGTACTGTATGTAAACGAACCATCAACAGCATCAGAAAAGTTACTTAATCTGTTGTCAAATGAAGTAACTCTGTATTTGATGTTTAAAGCATGAAAATCTCGTCCTTGACCAGTAGCTTTTCAAAGTGCTTTTTCTTGGAACGTCATTTAGTTTATTTCCTGGCAAACTGCCCGATGAACCGAGTAAAGCCCCATACTGAGCCTCCGTTTGCTTTTTTGTGTATGTGACCACATTAGACGTGAGCTTCATTCCTCAAGAGCTGCAGTCGACTGGCTATTTGGGTCTGGATAATTGGCTAAAGTCAAGTCAAAGAAGGGACCGGAAGAGATAAGTGTGGCTTAGAGCTTCTTATTGGGCTTCTTGTTAAAATGTTTGACTGGGATCAGAGGTGAACAGAAGCTGACATGATTATGAGTACTTCAGAGGCTGTGTTTGAGCCTCTGTTCCAAGGTACTGGCGCTTAGTAAGCCAGGACTGTGCTGTGATATCCAAATTAGCCTAAGCCCCTGTTTTAAAGGTGACTACTGAGTTTCAAATCACTTAGGAGGATCGTTAACCTGAATACTATGTTCCCAGGGTTTGAATATGTCTCCTGATTACTGACGATTACTAGTATTGACTTCTTTATAGTTCTCAGATGACCTGCAGTATGTTCTCCCTTCCATTTTGTCCTCATGTTTGTTCCATAACACACCCGATCACTTTAAATCTCTAAATTGACCGATCCTGAAACAAAAACAGGATATCTGTATTTCTTTTGTGTGGGAGAGAGTGTGATCAGATGTACAAATGTCCAGAGTGTGTACACACAATTTTGAGGGTTTGGGTGTAGCTTACTGGAATGTGTGAGTGACCTTTCACTGTGTGTATGGAGGTGTGTGTGTGTTGTGTAGAGGATGTCTGAGGTGGGAGTTTCTGTGTTGAGGTGTTGTCTTAGGTGTGCCTGTGTGACCATAGATACTCCCCTCTTATGAGGTGTTGTGAAGACAGTTTTTGGTGTGTGGTAATGTCGTTATGACATCAGATTGACCTTATCGATCTCCCATGTCTTCCATTTTCTCAAAGACGAATCTCCCAGGAAAAAAGGGTCATATAGTGTCAGGCAATTTGTCAACCACTGGTCTGGGGACCCATGGAGGGGAGTTTAAAATGCATAAAAAAACGTCAAATCAAATCAGGACAAGTCCAAGCATGATAAATGGCTGGAAAATATGCCTGTTGTCTTATTTTGGATTCAAGGTGATGCTGCTATTGTTTTATTCTGCCAAGAAATGCCTACTACTACTTTTCTAATACTTTATTTTTGTGGTTTCTGTTTTAGAATAAAACTAACAAATGGGTCACCAGAGGTAATAAAACTAATCCATTACCAATAGTTAGCCTTAGTCAACGTTTACTTGTGCAACATTCCCAGGAAGAGAGAAAGGCCTACAAGGACGGTACCAACAGGCCTTCCAGCACGAGTCAGCTGAAGTCCATATGAGTCTTAGTCCATCCAGTCCGAAAAGGAAATTAAAACGATTAATGCCTCATTGCTTTTACCTGGCAGACACACATTAGAAATCCAGTGTAAAACTACAGAACCAAGTATTTCTCCTCTTTCTATGCAACATTCGAGTTCATCTTTTTACTATTTTTGCATCAGTTAAAGAATTAAAGATGTCAATTGTCTATTAGGCTGACAGAAATTCCAGCAGGACTGAGTTCATCCACTGTGCCCACAAGTATTTTGAAATATGTGAACCTTTGCATTGATTGTATTGCGGATGGACTGATTATCTACATCGACATGCCAACATTCAGCATTTTCCAATTATCGGCACATGTGATTTTTCTGTCAGATTGCCAATAGAATAACTAATTTAACGAGGTGCTACGTTGGCGTCCTCTCACACAATATCCTACCAACAACAGTATCTGATAACACATCAGAATGAATAGCTTGCAAACGCTGAATGATCTGAATCTGCAACTAAATGTATCAAATAAATGTAGTGGAGAGGAAGCATTAAGTGGCTGAAAATGGAAGTACACAAGTAAAATACCTCCAAATTGTACTTAAAAGCAGCACTTAAGATAATTGTACTTTGGTAGATTAAATCACTGGCTGTTATATATTTGATATGGAGATTACATTTTTTTTTACTGCAAATGAATATCAGTTCCAAATATTGTTTTTCAGTCTCCTTGATTTCTAATAATTGGTATCAGCCCTGAAAAAGCCATGTGTGTGACCCCTTATTTATATGTACCCTCTGATGGTGCTAGTCTCTAGCTTCACACTTACTGGCCTGAACATCCATTTTGCTCTGCTTCTTCAATTTGCTTGGTTTTGATTCTGGGAACACAGAGTGCACCTGTCCCAAGTGTCCTCAGGAGTCTGGATGCCTCATAACGTACAAGTAGATCAGAGCTGTATTCAGGCCCAAGACCATTTAGTGCTTTATAGGCTGGTACTAAGACTTTAAACAGACTTTGACACACAGGAAGCCAGTGCAGTGATTTAAGGATTGATGTACTGCGTGTGCTCCACTTTCTTTAGCTCTGCAGTGCTGTGTGGGGCCACATGGGGGCAACATGTGTCTAGATATGATGATGGCACTATATGGACACAGCCAAGGCATTTTGATTGTTAGTTAAAATGCAGTTGTTATTGTAGTAGATAGTATGTTGATTATTAACAGATGTGTGATTTTTGGCTACTGCTTATTTACCCATCAGTGTTTGTCTTTGTACTACTTTATTCCTACCCAAAACAGTACTGTTCATTTGACTGAAAGGGCTGTATTTTAAAAAGTAGTTGTGGTGAGGAAGGTTTCACTCTCTTACACCCCTGAAATTGAGGGAAAATATGCGAAACAGCCTAATATGACATGTAGTATTTAATCATTTGTGAACAAAACCTCCCAAACTGCTTATAGTCACTAACATTTTGGGCAGGAAAAAAAATCAACCACATCTATTATCAGAGGTATTCCTTGTAGTGCAAGTCTTCCTCGGGGTTGAAAAACACTCGCATCGGGCTGAATTCCTGTGTCGGAGCTGATGGATGTCTATTGTCGCTGTTTGAATCTTGTCCTTCCCCTTGCCTGTTTTTCACCACTACAGCTCTTTTCTTTTTCTCTTCCCATCCGGTTTTCCCCGGTTTCATCCACCTCCTCTCGCTCCTGGAATATTTTATGCAAAAACGCGTCAGCTGAGCGGCAGGTGGGGGCGTTCCCGCATAGATTATACAAACAGCCTCCGTCTCGACCAATCGGCGGCCGTCCTCTCGGTTCGTCGCTGGATAAATTATGCGCGCTCGTCCCGAGCCGCAGATTCGTGTTGTGGAGCCGAGATGAGCTGACCTTGGATTGTATTTGTGCCGCTGCGGTCGGTGCACGAGCTTTTTCTACTCACAATATCGCCTCGTGGATGTGTCTCGCGGAGCTGTTGGCGTGGAGGTCGAGACGGGATCTGTTTATGAACGGACTGTAAAAAGAAAAAAGCAACCCCCCCCAAAAAACAACATGGCCAGCATGAATTCGCCGTGCTACACCGTGGCTATGGATCTTGGCGTTTGCCAGCTGAGAAATTTCTCCATCTCGTTCCTATCTTCGTTACTGAGCGCGGAGAGCTCGCACGTCAAGCTCGACAATAGGTAAATACTGTTATAAAGCCTCGTCGTGTCCTTTTACTGTGTTCACCTGCGGCAGTAATGTCACCTCTATGTGTGTGTGTGTGATGGAGGCTGAGTCGATGGATGCTACTCTCACAGAGGCCACACCGCTTTGTAGGAATGAGGAATTGCTCCACAATGAAACCAGGCCGTTGATTTTTATAGAAATTTCCAGAGGCTTCCTGTAACGACCCACATTTCTATAAAGGGAGGCGGGCTGCGGCTCTGCACCGATGCTGATGGTGTTGCAGCACAGATCGGCTCTAAACTGTTTTTTAATTTCTCTTTCTCTTATGTTTTTTGCAGCTCGTCAGGAGCCAGCGTTGTGGCCATTGACAACAAGATTGAACAAGCAATGGTGAGTTTTTTTTTAACCTCTAAACCCTCCCAAAAAAATCTTACTAACTGCTTTTATTAAAAACAAAAGGATGTTTGAAAAGGGGGGCTTCATTATGACAGAATATTGCGTGATTTGTGTTTATCTGCGTAGTTTTATATGTTTTTTTTGTTTAAATTCCTGGCACAAAACGACAAAAAAAATAGGCTGTGGACTACATTGAATGTCACATTGAATTGTTCTGTGGTGGTCATGTAATTTCATACCCGTAGAGTTATTTTGAGGCAAAAAAAAACAATGTTTATGCTAACAAGAAAATATGCTAGTTAGCTACCTTAAAAATAAGTGTAACTAGCAGTTACCTCAAACCATCCGCCCTACACAGCCTGAGACAATAAAGTATAATTTTTGAATGCGGTGTAATACGTTTGTTGGCTTGATTGTGCCTTTTAAACATAAAGTTTATACATTCAGAACTTTTTTCTACCCAGAAAACGAAACCTTATTTTCTGTTTCACTTTAGTTTCTGTTGTTGTCGCTGCTGCTGTCAGGTCTGTTGCTAGGCAAACTGCAGGGCTCACACGCCTGGGTATAAATATCACGGCTTCTGATTGGCCCAGGTTTAATGACGTCACCTTGGGAATAAACACGCTCATGTTTTGACTTTATTGTCTGTTTATTGTGTTTAAACTAGATTATAAATGATGTGGCATCGCTTTAAATGATCATTTTTTCAACTTATGTCAGTATGTTTGTAATATTTTAGGTATTAATTATTTTTGCGCATTTATTTATGGCTACTTTCTTTGGTTTGTCGTCAGGCATTTCAATCACATTGATTTTTCTACATAGTGAAAATATTGGCAGCATTCTGTAGATCAGTCATATATTACATACAGTTGTCTCTATTCTTATAAATGGCGTTTTCATTGATTAATCACATGACTAAATGTATTTTTATTTTTATTATTAGCGTTTTTCTGTAGTTGTTAACAATTTGTAGGACTGACATTGACTGTAAACAAACTTTTAGTACAAACACAACAAAGGATTTATTTTGTGTTTAAATTGTTATACACTCACTCTGATATCAACTTATTTGTTTGTAAAATATTTTATATCCACACTGGATGAGAGCAGTAGACACTAATCAAATTTATGAAAGTTTTGATGTTAACAATTTCACCAATTGGCAACATTGATCAGTGTTTTATTTGTAATTTACTGTCATTTGAGTACTAGTTAGATTTATGATCATATGTTCTCTTTTTTCTTTTAAACTCAGAATTGTATTACTCACAATATTAATTAGGTAACCATACAAACTCAGAGAATATATATATATATTAGAAAAAAACCTGAATAAACAAGCTGTTTGTAGAAAGGTGGCAGGGTCCGCCAAATATAAACAAAGTAAAACTCTACGAATTGATGTTGTTTTTTTAAGATCAGTTTTTTTATTACGTTTATTCATTCATGAAAACAAATACCGTTTGTTTATTTAGTTTTTTTACGCATTCAAAAAAAGAAAAAAAAACAGTCAATGGAGATCTTATAATATATTTCCCAAAACTACATAGTGCACCTTTAGTGTGAATTTGTTGAAACATTCCAGTCATTAACGCTGATCTCTGTGTCTGTCTCAGGACCTGGTGAAGAGTCACCTGATGTACGCCGTGCGTGAGGAGGTGGAGGTCCTGAAGGAGCAGATTAAGGAGCTGATCGAGCGTAACTCCCAGTTGGAGCAGGAGAACACCCTGCTGAAAACGCTGGCCAGCCCGGAGCAGATGGCCCAGTTCCAGGCCCAGGTTCAGACCGGTTCCCCACCTGCCCCTCCGACAGCTGCCACACCGGGACCCCCGAGCAATGCCACCCTCATCCAGCCCACCTTGCACAGCTCTGGCCCGTCGGCGTAGCCTGGTCTGTACACAGACAAACTGACTGACATTTTTTGAGTTCTGCTACAGCAGCAGCAGAGCTCTACCTTGCCTTCTGCAGCAGAAGGTTACGCTGTTAAGACAAGAATTTGCACATATTTATCTCTCAGAAGGATGCAGCTGGTGGGACAGGCGGTGCAGTGCTTCACAGCGCAGCAGGGGGTGACAATCTTGAAGACGGTGTATGGCGGGATTGGTTTCAGACCAAGATTGAATCATCAAACATTTGCCAAATAACCCTTGGACATATCAACTAGAATGTCTTACCAAGAAGAAACAAACAAGTCATCAGTGGCGACAATATACTTAACTATAGATTAAAAAAAAAAAAAATCACTGTGCCTGTGTCTGGATTTTAAGTGATGTCGATTTTACTGATGAGGGCGGTGGAGGAGGAGCAGGAGGTGGAGGATTGTATTGGTTGTTACCTTTTTTTTCTGAATGATGTAAATAAAAAGTTGTTCTCTCTCAATGCTGAATCCTAAAGTTACAGGTCGAGAAGTTTGAGAGAGAGAAAAAAGCCTTCTCAGAGTGACAAATGAAGAATGTGAGCAATTACCATGACAAAGTCCCCATCTGGAATGGGGGAGTTGGGGGGGAGGGATGGCGGGAGGGTATTTTGAACAACACTTGGCAGAACTGGTGACGTTACTTCAACCGTGGGTTGTCGGGATGAACAAAAAAAAACGTGGTTTCTTATGGAGATGATGATATTCTATTTCAGTATTTCTCTTTCAAAGCTCCTCATTTTTGCCCTGGACAAAGCTCATCATTGCTGTTCTCTCAACCCTGCAGTGGCATGTAATTTAAACCTTATTCGACAGGGTTGAGACATTTGGGCTAAGCTGCATTTTCTCTTTTCGTAATAAAAAGTTTGATGGGCAGAAGATGATGTATATTTCTGTATAGTGTAAGTACCATGTAAAATAGTGAGGAGAGGGAGGGAGAAAAACAACAGATGCTATCTTGGCCACACAGATTGAGGCAGGTGAGCGAGGAACGTGCTGGTCTTGCCCAAGTCTGTGTCGTCTATTTTTAATGCTGTATTTTCAAGACTGTGGATGGACGGGAGTTTAGGTTATTTAACTGACAACAACACAGCCAACAATGTTGTCCATATCTCTTTACTGCAACATTAACTCTTACTGTAAAACCATTCTCACTTTGCTCTTTTTTTCTTTCTGGAGTATTTGCACCTTTTATGATTTTTTTTTTTTTTTTTTTTTTTAAGTTTTTGACAGTGATGTACTTCTGGATGAACAATATCTTAAAACTCAACATTTAAAAAAAAAAAAAGAAAAAAAAAAAAAACAACTCTGGAGATGTTTTTTCTTTTTCATTCTGTGTATCAGTTGTATGCTCATGTTCTGTGCATGTTTCTGCAAAAGACCGGATGAGATATTGTAACATACTTACCACAATTGCACTTGACAGCTGCACATCACAACTTTCAATAAACATGCTTAAAGAAGAATAACCACCGATCACATCTCTGTCCTGTTCTTCCTCTTGTTTTCAGGCACAGTGTCTGGTATGAGGTTAATGACTGTCTACTGTGTTGTTGAACGAGTGAGGTAGAAGCCACAGCCAAGTGGTGTTTGGATTGAAGCTACCAGGTGATCTTTTCTGATGTCATTCAGGTTAGGAAACAGTTTTAAAATAACCACCATTAAAGGTGTAGTATGTTGACTGCAGGTGAAATGCATAGTCGAAAAAAATATGTGGCCACAAATCATCAGAGTATTTGCTTACTGCCAATCACTGACTGCTGTTGGCTAGTTAGCTGTGCAGTCTAAGACCAGGGGACTGTTGGTGTTTATGCTGCGAGCACAGTGGTTTTGGATTAGGATAAGTCAGGGCTAGCTTGTTAGCTTGCTCACTTAGACATCTCTGCAGCTCAATATGTAGACATGATAATGCCAAAACTTTCCTCCAATTCTGTGGAAAATTTTAATTTGAGAACATTTTCAACTAAAACTCTTACATAGTACCACTTAATAAATGGTACTTTTAATTATATAAAACATTTATAAAGCAATTATTTGCTCAACCATTAAAATCGGTTAATAAATGATTAATAAAGCATTTCATTGATGTTAAAGTGAAATAACTATAAATTAAAGTTTATAGAGAGTTTTCCTCTCTTATTCTATTAGTCAGCATAAGTACCAAACATCATCTGATTCAGGATGAACGGTTCATTCGATTTAAGGTTCGATTTTCTGTAGAGTTGGTGCTTAATGGGAAAATTCAGACAATATTCAGTTTGGGCAATAATTTGTCTCCAGGAGAATCCTACACTTGAAGTGAAACTCTCGCCAAAATGCAACCTAGGCTTTTTTTGTGAATGTACCCGAGTCAAACCTTCGTGTAAAAGCATAATTACGATGAAAGAGACACTTTTACCACAATTTGCCGTATTTTCGTTTTTGGGGAGCGCTATGGGCAACTTTACGATAGCATCAAAATCGATATTTTTAAAAAACTAAGACGGTTCGACACAACATGAAACTTTGCTTGTAGTATCACCAGGGTCTCTACACATGAACACGAGCATTGAGAACATTGTTTGTGTTCAAAGAGTTTGCTAAAAAGAGAGTTTTTGAACAACTCAGGTTTTGATGCTATCGTAAAGTTGCCCATAGCACTCCCATTGAAAAACAAAAATACGGTAAATCTTTAGAGTGCTGCTTTCATCATAATTATGCTTTTAAACGAAGGTTTGACTCAGGAACATTCACAAAAAAAGCCTAGGTTGCATTTTGGCGAGAGTTTCACTTTAAAGACAAGAAATCAAAGATTTCCAATAAAAAGTAAATGTTGAATGCATTTTTAGAACCAAATTACACACTTTTCAAGGCAAATTTAGTTAAAAAGTATTACATATACTGGATCTGTGAAATAAAATTTGGTACATATGCCAGTCTGTTCTGTTTTCAAACCTGAAGCCTCTGACAAGACTTTCCTCATTCACTATAACCAAACTCCAACATTACATTGTGTGTGTGTGTGTGTGTGTGTGTGTGTGTGATCTACAAAAGCAGAAGCAAAATTGGAGGCTTCCTAAATGCTCAACATTTATTTGAAAAAATCTTCTCACACGTCACAGACGAACACTTAAACAGACAGATATGGCACATTGTCAGCAGGAATCACTGGCCACACACACTCTCACATTAACAGGCTCACCTTCACACACAAACACACACACAAAGGTGCCAAGTGAGTAATGACACACGCATGTTCTCCAGCCAACGTGGTTTTAGACTGTCCATAGAAAAGCTTGTCAGTACCACAGACTGCAACACTGTAAACGCTGATCGGGGGCAGGGGGCAGATGTCCCGGGGAGGGGCTGGTGGAGGAGGTGGTGGTGGTGGTTGGGGGAAGCTTCACTCTGAGGTCTGCTGGATCCGAAGCTTTGGCGTCAGTCTCTGTGCCTCTGGAAGGGGGCGGGGGTGTGCAGGTGCAGGCTAGCCGGGCTCAGTGAGGGCAGGGGGCAGGAGAGGGAGGGGAGGTGGTAGTCCAGAGGCTCCTTCTGGATCACATCCCCATACGGATACTCTGGATGATCTGAAATATAGCTGAGAGACACAGACACACCATGTGTTTGTGTTAAAGTTTTGATTTTGGTTGCTTTCACACAGTAGTTTTTTTTCTCCAGGTTAATTTTTTCTTACTACATTAGTCTACTGCCATATTAGTATAATCAACCACCATAATGGCTATATTATCTTATTTCCATAATAGTTTAATTACTCTGATAGTAGCTACATTAGTTTACAACCATATTAGCATAATCCACCATTGTATTAGCATAGCATTTTACTAGCAGTATTAGTGTATTGAATAGCTATATTAGCTTACCGCCATATTAGTGTAATCAAACATGTTAGCTACATTAGATAGTACCATATTAGCAGAATCTATCATTGTATTAGCGTAATCAACCACAATATTGGCTACATTATCTAACTGCTATATTAGCATGATATACCATCATATTAGTGATATTAGCTTATTGCTATATTATTGGAATCCGCCATTATATTACCTCAATACCATATTAGCGTAATCAACCACCGAATCAGACAAATTAGCTTACTACAATATGAGTGTAATCAACCACCTTATTAGCTACACTAGCTTGCTACCATGTTAGCACTATCAACCACCATCTTAGCTACAATAGCTTTATTTAATATTACCATCATCGATCAGCAAATTGGCAACATTAGCTTACTGCCGTATTAGTGTAAGCAATCACAAAATTAGTGACATTAGCTTACCACTATGCTAGTGTAATAAATCACCATATTAGCTACATTAGTCTACTTTAACATTAGTGTAATTGAACACCATGTTACCTACAATAGCTTACTACTATATTAGTGAAACAAACACCAAACTAGATGTATTAGCTTACTCCCATATTAGTGTATTCAACCCCCAAAATTAGTTACATTAGCTAATTACCATATTAGTAAGGCACATGAGGTCATTGCCATATTATCCTGATCTAGAATCATAAAAGCTACTTTAGCTTATTACCATATTAGTATTAGCTAGATCATCTTAATATCATTTCAACATAATCAACCACCATATTAGCTACATTAGCTTACTTCTATATTTGTGTGACCAATCCTCATATTAGCAGCATTAGCTCACTACCTTTATCATGTTATCCACCATTATATTAGATACATGATCTTATTGCAATATTAGCTTGATAGATGAGCATATTAGCTGCGTTAGCTTACTAACATATTCGCCTAATCAACCACTAGACTAGCTACATTATCTAGCTACGTTATCTTCCATGTCAGTGTAAACGACATCCATATTTTGATGTCATCAACCAGTATGTTAGCTACTAGAAATAGAGGTAAAACCATGTGAACACATTTTCCTCTGTAGGTGTGACAGAAGCATACCTGATCCACACACAACAAAGACAAAGAGGGCGAGCAGCCAGGGACCCACAGGATACTTCTCCTCCTGTGGTCGCTGTGAGAAACACACACACACACACACACACACACACACACACACAGTACATTACCATTACTGCTACAGCAAAAATGTGACAGATGCTGCAGAGTTAAAGTGAAACAGTTTGAGCGGGGTCACATTTCTAACACTGCTCAGGTTGTTGCTGAAGCTGCTTTTGTGCTTTGTCACCTTTTTTTCTCTCTCTCCTGGAAACCTGCCACCACACATTATCTTGTTTTGCATCGTGGGTAAGATGAGATGGGGTATGTTGCTCGTCAGAGTGTCCACAAGAACAACAACAGCGACTTTCTGGTGGCACTGAACAGACCAAAGTGTCTAATCATACGCTGAAGGTTGCTGAGTTGGCATTTTTTTTTTCCAATTGCGACTCATGTGGAAAAGAAGAGTGGAGCGGCACGATTTGTCGGTCTAGACCGATGTAGCGGGGAACACGTCTACACCTCAGGACATTGTGACGTGTTTTCATCTGCTGTTTTGTGAGGGAGGTTGTTGCCATCAGTGATACGGTGATGGTCTCAGTGAGGCCGGAGGAAGTGGAGGTTATCTTCACGATAACAGCAGCAGTGTGGGTGAAAACAGCCTCGATGTTTGACTTTTACACTGCTGTTTAAACCCTGTTTGCGAACAGAGGAAGTGGAGGAGGAAAAGCTGCGCGAGGTCACAGTGCACCACAACCCACATGAGAAATATGACGACTGCATTCAAAATCTTTGTGGTGAAATACTGCAGTGTAAGCGCATTAATGCACTACAGCGAGCCATTAGTCTCATTCACGCCCGTATTGTCTTGCAAAGTCCACTTTAATTCTCCCCTGTGGGCCCCTCACTGTACACCTAATTACAAAGCCATCTTTGCTGTGGGTGTCTCACGATGAAATATTATAGCAGAGAGGAATCGGGTGCGAAAGTGTTTTTGCAGTCACGTATCAAGAGTTGCGATTTAACTCAATGTCGACTTTAAAGGCACAAAACATTAATAACAGATTCAGAAGAAGGACGGCTCATACTTTCCACCATAAATTGAAAAATGTTCCTTTTCTCTCCGGAGCTTTTGAATGTATCGCACAATCTTCATCGACTTTGCAGCAGCCACGAAACGAGGAGCCTTGAGGTGAGGTTTTTTTCTTCTTTTTTTTTCTTTTTTTTTATGTCAACGGCTGTTTCCAAGGTGAAGTGCGAAATTCAATCTCAACTTTAAAGACGAGAAATCCTTTGGAGCGCTCAGAGGAAAATGTGACCGTGAACAAATTCCGTCTGCTGAGAAAAAAAAAATGTGCGATGCAATCAAGAGTGAGATATTCTCCTGGAGCCGAGATAATGCCTACAAACTGTAGCACAAAGGACTTAAAGATATTCGTATCCAAGTGCTGTATGAAGGCAGCTGGACTTGCTTGAGCTTCTTTCTTCAGTTCTCAGCCTCTTGGAGGTGAAACGTCTGCAAGAAACTCCAACAAAGTCCATTTGCCTTCATCTGCCTCTTACATCGACCCTGACCTGCACGACCGAGAGTCCTCGCAATTCCAAATATGTTCAGTTTACAATGACGTGAAACGAATAAACACTGATAATCCTCACATTTGAGAAACTACAACCAACCAATTTTTGGAAAGCTGGCTTGATCAACGTTTCACCGATTAACAAATGAATAGTTTAACTTTCTCTCAACTGACTAATCGATTACTCGACCTAATGTTTCACTACAAGATTAGACGTAGCACTTTTATTACTATGTGCTACTATTACGACTTCACACATAAAGGGCTGTTCTTCTCATGAAACGTTATATGAGACACATGGTTCTCACAGGACAGACATACTACTGCTATTTGATGATTTTACGCAGTATGACGTTACTTTATAGTATATAAAGTTGCATTGGCACAACCTTTAACAACTACAGCAATAAATCCAATTGTATAAAAAAGGGGAAAATCTGAATAATTGGATAACAAAGTAACAACGAGCCATCTTTCTGCAGAATGAGTGTTTTTACACTTACATACGTAAAAAGCATTTTTTTAAACACAATACTTTCTAAGATCTAAGATTATCATGCCGTGCACATTTGTTTGTCTTATTCCAATATATTTGCGTTGTTAAAACAAATTAACATTTTAACAAGTTTATACGTTTATATCCGTTACGTCAAGTTTAATGTCGGTCGGGACATTATATATACAGAATACAACTTTTTGTTTTTTAATCCTTTTAATGTTCAATATAATAAAGACAATGAGTGTAAGTTCAAAAACTCTCTTTTTAGTAAACTCTGTGTACACAAACAATGTTCTCAATGCTCGTGTTCATGTGTAGAGATCCTGGTGAAGTTTCATGTTGTGTCGAGCCTGCTCAGTGTTTTCAAAATAGCGATTTTGGTGCTAGCGTAAAAGTGCCCCTTGCTCTCCC